>OX451215.1:213420169-213663729 GCA_949628195.1 Phasia obesa | reverse complement strand
ATGTTTGAAATAATGAATAGAAACATTTGAATTGGCCATATAACTTCTAGAAAATAAAAAAATGCGTGGCTTGGTTTTTACTGCACGTGGCGTTTTTGTTGATGGTTCCTTGAGGACATTTTGTTTATGGGTCAAATTTTCTTTTAATTGGTTTTCAGGCACACATTTCATATTTTCTTAAAACATCTACTATTATTTTCAAATCATTTTATTTCTGATGCAATTTAAATTTTGTGACACTCTAACCTCAAAATTTGCCACGACAATTTATAGCGACTTGTTTCTCGCATTTGTGCTAGTGTGGATTTTACTTACAGGAAAAGAAATAGTGAAAAAAGTTAATATTATATTCTTTTTAGGATGTCAGCAATTTAACTCCTTTATCGCCAGAGGTAATTTCACGTCAAGCTACTATTAATATTGGTACAATTGGCCATGTAGCGCATGGTAAATCTACGGTGGTTAAGGCCATTTCTGGTGTACAAACAGTACGTTTTAAAAATGAGCTGGAGAGAAATATTACCATTAAACTCGGTAAGTTTTTTTTATATTTTAATGATTCCTATTTATATCATGTAGGTATATTTAGTAAAGTGTAATGTGTAGATTGTTTAACGAATTTAAAAATATTTTGATTAAATGTATCTTTTTAGTCACAAACACATTATAATAGACTAAAATACTTTATACCCATATGTTTATAAAAATCAACATTATTCCCTATCATATATTTAAATTTAAAAAATTTATTCTGTTAATAAACAACATGCAATCCATTTTTAGGAAATACCTAGATTATTTTTTATAAACTTCTCATTTAAAATTTTATTTTTGTAAGAAATTAACAAAAATATCAATTTAAGGACCATTATTATAACTTGTCAATACCTCAAGTTAGGATTTTATCGAAGTGGTAAGTAGTTTTTCGTTTTAACAACGAGGGTAAGACTTATTACATACTTATAACTTGCCTTTAAAACACGTGATAGTATAAGGTTACTTTTAGCTTACTTATATTAACGAAAAAAACTACTTATCTCCGAAAATATCCTAACTTTAGCTATTTACAAGTTATAATAATGGGCCTAAATCAAATATGTATATAAAAGCGGCTATAAAGCTAGCTTTAACCTTAAAGAAAATAGAAAGAAAATAAAGTTGTATTTAGCCGCATACTACTAGCAAGTACGACCTTCCTAAACTTAACTAAATATGTATCTTAAAGGGGTGAGCAATGCGTTCTGTAAAATTTCTCTTTTGTAATTTAACTTAAAAAATAAATTGCTGGAGGTTTTTGGATTTAATATTTTTATTTTTAAATATAAATTAAAAATATTTGATAGGGTGTAAAATTGATTTTGAAAAAATAAATTGGTTTATTTTAGTGTTGTGTTTTTTTTTTTTATTAATTTACCAGCAATTTGACTTATGAATTTTCGTTTTTATTTTGCTTTTTTTTTTTGTTCTTTTCGGTCGACCGTTATGTGTTCGGTTGTATGTTGGGAAATTTTGCAGAACGCATAAGCCAACAACGTATGCAAGCTCTGCTAGCATCCCCCAAGTTACTACGAGAATTCGAAGCAATCCAAGACGCTAAGAAAAGGCAGCGACAAAATCAACAAATGATGAGAGAATTAGAACAAAGTAAACCAATTATTCGACCTTCTAATACGTATTTAGCACCAGACCTAACTCGAATACGCGTGCTGTCTGCGAGTCCCAGCAGTGGTTATGAAAGTCTCAATGATAACTCTTCCGTTTGTAGTGGAGATTCGTTTATTCGCTGCAATGAATCACCTCTAAAGTCGTTAGCTGCCATTTTAGTTAAATCAAATGTTGAAAATGAATTTACACGTCAAAAGGCTCAAAAACGTAGCAGAAGCACTCTAGGCGAAGAGCCGTCATCTGCAAAAAGAATTAAACAAGAGTACATTATCGAAAATATTGAAAGTCTAGAGTCATTCAAAGGAGAGCCCTTGTTTTACGTCAAGTGGTTAAATTATCCTAAAGAAGAAAATACTTGGGAGAGTTTGAGTAATTTATTTGAGTGTGTAATTCTGGAGGAGTTCGTCGGAAATATGATGGTTTTATATGACACTGTTATAGCCAAAATTACTCAAGATTTTGCCGAGAAAATAAAAAATGAATCATTGAAATTAGAAGAATCCAATATTAATATAAAAGATTTGGATAACTTTGACCCATTGAAATTAAAAGTTGATTTAATACTACTATCGCAATTTATTAAAGCTAAATCACATAACTTGCGTGAACAGGAAAAAATTCGAGATCGAATATTAAATGCCCTGCTGCTAGAGCCGTGGTATTACAAAAGAAAGCAACAATTGAGTTCCATATTAGAGTGGCAAAATCGTATGAATATCGTGGACTATGATTCGCCTATAACAGTTGAAAATAACGTAGATTTCGATGTTTTAGATCCCAATTTTGAATATATTTCGGAAAATATTCCTTCCAATGGTGTAAAAATAACAAACGTTCCGCCAATAGGTTGTAAATGTGAAGGCGGTTGTGCCGCTTCAAAAAAATGTTGTGCAAGAATGGCAAATACATATTTTGCATATGAAAAAAATGGCCGCCTGCGTCTCCATCCCGGGGAAGCCATTTATGAATGCAACTCTGAGTGCGATTGCACATCTGATTGCTTAAATCGAGTGATACAAAGAGGTCGTCAAAATTGTCTTTGTTTGTTTAAAACTTCAAATGGATGTGGTTGGGGCGTACGAACGGAGAAACTTATACGCAAAGGCGAATTTGTAGGTGAATACATGGGCGAGATTATAACGTCGGAAGAAGCTAACGAACGTGGAAAACAGTACGATGCAATTGGGCGTACATATTTGTTTGACTTGGACTACAATAACACGGATAGTATTTACACCATAGACGCGGCTTTATATGGCAACATATCCCACTTCTTTAACCATTCATGTAATCCCAATCTATCAGTGTTTCCCTTTTGGATAGACAATCTGGACATCAATATGCCTCGGCTAGCATTTTTTGCTTTAAGACAAATTAAAGCTGGTGAAGAACTAACATTCGACTATATACGTGGCGATATAGCAATGGACGAATATGAAAATCTTTCCGAAGCCGAAAAAGTAACTTGCCGTTGCGGAGCCGCTAATTGTCGCAAAGTTTTATTTTAATTTTATGACATTTACATACCTGCAATAAAATAAATTTATTTTTATAATTATTAAGGTTAAGAAGCTATTTTTACATTAAAACTTTTTTAATTATTTTATACCTATTGGTTGTAGTTTTACTTATATCGACTTTTTGTTTAAAATAAAGCTGGCCAAATCCAAACGATACATATAAAAATATATGAAATATTTTTGTTTTTAATTTATTTGAATTATTTATGGATTATTATTCAGGTTATGCCAATGCAAAAATATATAAATGCGATAATCCAAAATGCCCGCGCCCAGCATGTTTTGTTTCTGACAGCTCAAGCAAAGATGACAGTTTACCCTGTGCGCGCCCTTCATGTACTGGTCGCTTTAGATTGATACGCCATGTCAGTTTTGTCGATTGCCCTGGTCACGACATTCTTATGGCCACTATGTTGAACGGTGCCGCTGTTATGGACGCTGCTTTGCTCTTAATTGCCGGCAATGAATCATGCCCCCAGCCTCAGACTTCGGAACATTTGGCTGCCATTGAAATTATGAAATTGAAACAGATTTTGATTTTACAAAATAAAATTGATTTAGTGAAAGAATCACAGGCCAAGGAACAATACGAAGACATAACAAAATTCGTTCAAGGAACAGTTGCAGAGGGTGCTCCTATCATTCCCATATCTGCCCAATTGAAGTACAACATTGATGTAAGAAAATTTTATATATAAAATTTAGGCAAATGTTTTAAAAAGTAGTTTTTTCTATTTATTTAATATACATAGGTGTTATGCGAATATATTGTAAAAAAGATTCCTGTCCCACAACGCGACTTTAATGTTCCTCCAAGGTTAATTGTTATCCGATCTTTTGACGTCAACAAGCCAGGTTGTGAAGTCAACGATTTAAAGGGTGGTGTAGCTGGTGGTTCAATTTTGTGCGGCGTATTAAAAGTTGGACAGGAAATTGAAGTTCGTCCTGGTGTTGTCACCAAGGACAGTGAGGGAAATATAACATGTCGTCCTATATTTTCGCGTATTGTTTCATTGTATGCAGAAACAAACGAATTACAATACGCCGTGCCAGGTGGTTTAATTGGTGTTGGAACAAAAATAGATCCAACCTTATGTCGTGCTGATCGTTTGGTTGGTCAAGTGTTGGGTGCTGTTGGCCAATTGCCCGACATCTACATTGAATTGGAAATTTCGTACTATTTACTGCGCCGTTTGTTGGGCGTTCGTACTGATGGTGATAAAAAGGGTGCTCGTGTTGAAAAACTGCAGAAGAACGAAATTCTACTAGTTAACATTGGTTCACTAAGTACTGGCGGTCGCATAATAGCCACAAGAGGAGATTTAGCTAAGATTGTTTTAACTACACCTGTGTGTACGGAAAAGGGTGAAAAGATTGCACTGAGTCGTCGTGTAGAAAAACATTGGCGGTATGTGTTGACATTTTCTATTTATACATACAATTTTAAACCTTTATTAAAATAATTTTTTTTTTTTTACAGTTTAATTGGTTGGGGTCAAATCTTTGGTGGAAAAACTATACAACCGGTTGTCGATAGACAAGCTCCAGTTTCTAAATAATTTTAAACAATTCTGTCGACTTGAATTATTAACTCAAATTATTGATCGAAGTTTTCAAGACAAGATTCAACTGCTTTAGATTCTATAGTCAGGAAAGAAAAGATCAACATTTTCAAAAAATATATAAACATATATTTATTACTTACAACCAAGGTACGGCCGACCATTTACCTTTAAACGTTCATAATTTATACATTGCGGTTTTGAAAAACAAAGTTAAAAAAATTAAGAAAAAAATAATTTAATTTCTTTGTTAATTTTTTTATGTTTGAAATAATTTCATTGTTAAGACAAGAAAAAATAAATGCATTTTTACACCTTCATAAAACGACATAATTATTATTTTTCAATCGGCAATCCAACCGACCGCTGTTTTATTTGTCCTAAATTTTACAAAAATATAAATAATTATTTGCATACAAGAGTTTTTTATAATAGAAGAAAAATTAGAACAAAATATTTTAATTAGAAAACGTTTTTAATCTTCTTCGTTTTGATAAATAAAAAATTAATATTATTTTTGCGACAATAAGGAACCGGTCATTAGCGATAATCGCTTTTCTATTTCGAAGAAGATAGACTAGAAAAATTTGAGTAATAAACAAATTAAGTGATTTTTATAAAAACCTTGGTAGTTGCTTAAAACTATGTCATGCTATTTGGTGTAGGTATTACATATTTTAATATTTGTGTGCTTATGAAAGTGTTTGTTGCTGGGCTCAAGATAAAATGTATATTTATAGAAGTTTGACTTAAATGGTAATTTTTCAAAAGTTGTCAAACTTGATTAGTAATGTAAATGCAATATTATGTAAATCGATTTTGAGCTCAACAATAATTTTAAAATGGTGAAATATAAATAATTATTGTAGTTTTTGACCTTTTTATATTTTTGAATTATATTTTATTAATAAGCACTAGGTCTTTTTATATATTAAGCGAAAATAATTTTCCAATTCAACTGATTAATAAATTAATAAATCAACATAAAAATAATAGAAAACAAAATAGAAAAAATGATACGGAACCAAAAATTTATAAATCAATTACTTATGTACCAGATTTATCAGAACGGTTAGAAAAATCAAAAATATTTGATACAGATAAATATAGGATGGCATACAAAACATATAATACATTAAATAGATTATTTAGCAAACCAAAAGATAAAATAAAAAAGTTAGATATGTCTAATTTAGTTTATAAAATACCTTGTAAGGGTAATGACAACGAGAATTGTAATAAAGTTTATGTAGGTACTACAAAGAATAAATTGAAAGTCAGAATAGCTGGACATAAATCAGACCAAAGATACAGAGACAATATCAGTTTGCAAAAAACAGCTTTATCTTCACACTGTTCGAAAAGTAATCATTATCCTAACTTTGAAAATGTATCAATTTTAAATTTGGAAAATAATTATAAACGTCGTTATATGTTAGAAATGCTACAAATAATTAAAGTTCCACTTGAAAAAAGAATAAATTTTAAAGCAGATACAGAAAATGTTGCACAAAATTATAGGCATTTAGTGCATAAAAAATAACATGAATTTGAATCAATTTTTATAAAAGAAACATTAATTTTTTGTAACATTTCCGGTTAAATTTATGTATATAAATTTAAAATTTATTGTGTTTTCTCTTATAATGTTTATATGTTTTTGAATATCAAAATTTTCTGTATATGTATATGTAAGAATTTTTTCTATTTTAATTTTTATTTGCTTTTGAAATGTTGTTATTTGAATGTATTGAAATGTTAGAATTTTTTAAATTGATTGACAAATTTTTTCATTCATTTGAATTTTATTCAATCATTTAAATTTTTTAAAAAACTATTATTATTTTTATTTCCTGAAGATGCTACCCAATGGTGTAGCGAAATATTGAGAAAATAAAAATTATTATAACATTTTTATAAAAAGACCTAGTGCTTATTAATAAAATATAATGGTGAAATATACTTAGCGCTTTAAAATTCTAGTTATATAAAACTTATTATAATTTATGTTAACGAATTCAGTTCAAGAAATTTTTGGTTTAAAGTTGATAAAGTATTTTTTCTCTTGTTTTAAAAAGTCGCATTATTTTTACAGTAGCAGTATTTGCGCAATTCCGGATTACGCTCGTAAATACAATTAGCCTGAGCGCCATAAATATTAACGCGCGATATTTGAGAGAGTTTAGTTTGCATTGTCAGACTTTCTTTGTTATAAGAGACACTAGCTTCAAAAAGCGAATCGCCTGGTGATACCAAAATTTGCAATTGGTAATAAACTTCGGACCATCGAGAACTTCCAGTTAAATCAGACAAATAGCCATCCATATCTAAGTTGTGTTTGAATGACAGCAACTCCTGGTGAGGCTTTAAAAGCAGTGCCCAGTTAATTCGCTTTAGGCGTAAGTGTTCGCAGTATTGTCGATATGTTTGAGTAGCGTTATTTATAACATCAAGGATACTGCCAGCCGCCTTGAGTAAAATACCCATGTTGGAGCTCACATTTAGTTGTTGCCAATTAAGACAGGCACACCAGTGTGGTTCTATGTATGCATCAGCACATGAACGATTTTGAGGGATGGGAGTGAAAAGTGATACAGCACGATATTTAGCCAAATCAGAAACTTCAATACTTGGTATTGAACTTGAAGAAGGCGATTCCTCAGGTAGGGCATCATAAGAACTTAACTCCTCTGATGCGGCTGTAGATTTTATATTTTGTAAACCTGTAAGTATAAATTAAATAACAAATACTTACAAGGAATGAATTCACAAAATCAAAAACTTGATAATTTTAAACTCTGTAAAACGGACAATTGAACTGTATTAGAAGGAAATTTTTTTTAATTAAATCTTTATCGTTTAAAATTTAGAAAGGGACGTAAAAAAAATATCAATAAAAACTAAAAATGGAAAAATTTTTTAAACTTTCTAAAGAAAACTCTTTTCTTGTTAAAAAAAAACTAAATATGTGCTACATATTTACACAATATTGTTTTACTTAATATTTTACCTAGAATATGTTCAAGTGTTGCATGTATATCGAACGGTGTAGTCAATCGATCACTGTTTTTTTCAAAACTGTCATATTCTTGAGGAAAACGCTTTTTAAATGATTCAGGGAAAGCAAAACTAAAAAATGGTAAGCGTTCCTCTTGTTTCCCTTGTAAAGTTTCGCGTACTTCTGTAAATCTACAACAAAATTAAATTATATTACAATTTAATGAATAAAACCTTATTTTGTATGTAAGTAAAACTGTTAACTTTCAAAAAAAGAAAATAAAAACACACCTCTATTTGTTGTTAGAAGCAGAATTTGTGGATAAAATTTTAGAATTACAAATACCTTATTCCGTGATCTGACATAAATATCAATATGGTATTATCCAATAGTTGTTTTGTTCGTAACGAATCCAGCCATTCCACGACATCTTCATCGGCAGACTCAATTTGATTTATAGAATCATGGGAAAGTCCGCCATGAAAACTAAAAACAAATCTTGGAGTGTCGCTATATTTAGCCATAAACTGCAATTAAAAGTAATAAGTAAACCAAATCATATTTAAAACAGTTTTTTGAGACGAAAAGGAATTTGGTGTTTTGTTTTAGCCTCATACAATCACTAATATTATTCTATATATTTAATTTGAGAACATCAAATAGCTTTTTTTAAGATAAAAATATTATATTGGATACGTTACGTTTTTTGTATACTCCATCATAGTTATGTGCGTTGCTTCATGATTTATACAGTGCTCCTTACTTGAACTTAATATATTTTCAGCTTCCAGGTAGTAGGTGCGTAAATAATGATGAACTGGTTGTTTCTCAAAACCAGTTAGACGATATGTAAAGGTACCCACCGAAGGTATATCCTCATTAAATGATGTAACATAACCGTACTTTTCATAATCTTTCCATATCATAGGATATGCCTGATCTACTGGTAAAGCATTACTTTTGCGTTTTCGTGTTTCTGGCATTTCCAACTCTGTATATCCCGTTAAAATTGGCGTTAATGCTTGTGGCGTGCCATCGCCAACAATGTTGTAACCCCTGAGAACAACCGCATTAAGTTCTTTGGTAAGGTATTGATATGTCTTGGGTAATTTTCTTATGAAAGCATTGCGACTTAACGAATCAAATCCGAACATGAGTACATTAAAATAGGAAGGCAATTCGGATGGAGGATCTAATACATTTAAAGGATTTATATTATTCAATGGTGGTGGAACTGGTTTGTGAATCAACGTATTTTCTATACCATCACGTATACCGTAGGCCATACCAAACCAGCTGTTATTAAGAAGTAATATAACATGATTAGTATTAAATCTAGAAATTATTATTTTCACTACCTTAAACCGTTTTCTGCAGTACACAGTACCTTAACAAAGTCCGATGATTGCAATACATATGGTTCTTTTGTCTTTACTGATTTTCCATAGCGTGCCTTAAAGTCAGTCTTTCGTATTATATCCGTATATATACAAGTTATATCTCCGTTACTTGCAATTGCTTCCGGTTTAACGAAACATATTGATTTCTGTATGTAATGTAACATACATGTGATAAATAAAATATTTAGATTAACATAATATTACTTACTTCGCACATTACCCAGTCCTCTTTCGGATTACCACAATCAATTTTTTCTACATGGTGAAAAAATTTCATCATTTCTGGGTTATCAATTGGTAGTTCGGGTAAACGACACTCAACTTGATTCATAACGGATCTTATAGAGCGCTCCATTATTTGTCTATAAAATAAATACAAATGAATCAGTTATTGTAAAGAAAACTGGGTTCCTTTTTAACAATATAAATTGATAAATTGCATTCAAATTAATATTAGATAAAGGAAGAATAGCTTAAATAATATTCAGTAATACTTTAAAATTAAATAACCTGTATTTATTTTTAGTCACGCATGATTCCTTTGTAAATTTATTAAATAAATATTTTATGATTATAAAATATTTATTTAATAAATTTACAAAGGAATCATGCGTGACTAAAAATAAATAATGTATATAACACGATTCCAAATATAATTTTTTGTATTAAATAACCTGGCAACGTTATGCATAGTTGTACAAAAAAGTACTAAATTTTATACATATACAACTACGGGTTTTTTGTTTTCGATTGTTTGACAATTACAAGAAGCTGTACGTGTTTATTAATTATAGTGATAGGGATTTATTAAATTATTTATATTTACCAAACTATTTACAAAGAAACAATTTGAGAAAATGCATAACCAACGTGAAAAGTAAAAACAACAGTTTAAATCATAAAAAATTAAATTATTTTTAATACAGGCGTGCTGCAATCAGTGATCTGCGAATTGAATTTGCTTTTTTAAATATAAGACGATGTAAAACTATGATGGATATTGGATTATGTATGTATGTAAGAATGTGTTAATAGCAACTTGGTAGGAAAAAATTAAGGACTTTGCTTCAAAAATTAACGGTCATCGAGCTTCGATATGGCTCAGCATTCCTCATATGGAACATCTAATAGTAGCATGAGTTGTAGTGTAAAACAACATATCACACAGTCACAGGCAAGGGTACAAAATATAGACACGTTAACTTATAATAGCAGCACCAGTAATAATGACAACAGCATCTCCACACTTGTTGCAGAGTCTGGCGGAACAACATTTGTCATGGCTAATAGTACAGCTTTGGATCAAACTACCTCAATTTCGAATCAGAACACAAATGCTGGAGAGGCAATTAAAGAAAAAAGTGGAAAAAATGCTAAACAGCAACAACCACGTAAACCTCCACCCACTATAGAAACTTTTTGGCCAACTATACTACAAGAGGTTCAGAATGCTATAATCGACTCTAAGCATCAGTCTTTGCCATTGGCTCGTATAAAAAAAATTATGAAATTGGATGAAAATGCAAAAATGATTGCGGCTGAAGCACCAACTCTTTTTGCAAAAGCTTGTGAATTCTTTATTCAAGAACTTACAATGAGAGCTTGGATTCATACAGATGAAAGCAAAAGACGAACCCTGCAACGATCAGACATTGCTCAAGCCATAGCTAACTACGACCAATTTGATTTTCTAATAGATATTGTGCCAAGAGAAGATATTAAGCCACCAAATCATAGAAGACATCACAATGAGAACACATCCTTGGTACATCAGAGTACATCATCGACCACCAATACAGCAGCAGTTGGCAATTCATCAATGACGACCACAGTTTCAAATGTGGTAACTGGTGAAATTTTAAATGTTACAGGTCTGCCTTTGGAAAATATGTCGGCAAATTCTGTGGCAACAGCACAACCGACAACGGCCACTCTTTCAGCAAATCTTCAAACGCAGCCACCGCAAATGTTAACAACAGCAACAACAAATCATCCCACGCCACAATTACAAATAATACAACAAACGGCTCATCCCCAACAGCAGCTTTTGCAATATTTTATAACGCTTCCAGGGCAGCAAACCGGACAAGCTCAGTTAGTGCATCAATTGCAACTGCAACAACAGCAGCAACAACATATAAACAACGGATTAGCAGCTAGCACCCCACTTACAGCAGCAAGTTTAAATTTAGTAGCCCAACAACCCCAACAATTAATTCTTACAGCCTCGAACACAGCGGGCGGTCCGGCATCAAATGTAGTGCAACATCAAACTGCACTGCTGCAAAATATAGCTCAGCAACAAGCACAACATACACAACATCCGCAACAACAAGTACAACTTCTGCAACAAGTAATGTTTACACCAAATGGAGAAATAACTAATATGCCGGTAAGAAGTCTCACTCACAAATTTATCAACGTTTTTTATTGATTTTAATTTTTACAGATTGCCATTAATGCAAATCAATTAAATTTACTGCGCCTGCAAATGCAACATCAACAAGTTATAATACCGACACATTTATTAACTGCTCAGCAACTATTACAGCTTCAGGCTCAGGCACAAAATCATAACCAATCAAATAATGCTGCAACAACCCACATAGTTCAACATCAACCACAGCAACAACAGCAGCAGCAACATTCTCAAACACTTCACCAAACTCAAACGCCCAATACGACAAACAATCTTTATATAAATTCAAATACTTCTGTATCAAATCAGGCAACAGCCGCTTCAATGGTCTCGACGGATCGAAATATGGGGAGTACGTTTCGAAACAATTGCTAGCCCCAAAAAAACTTCCAAGGCGACTGTTGTTAATTGACTTCTGCCGAGGATTTTATACATTTAATGTAAATTATATTTATTTCTACATGTCAGTTTTTCTTCATAGCACTACCTTAAGTTTATAATAATCTTACGAGTGTAAAATTATAATTATTTTGTAACTTATGTTTTAATATTGTATTAGAAACAAACATAGCTAATATGTTTGTACAATTATATTTTTAATACCTATTTAGAACTTTTTCTCTCATTGCAAATAAAAAAATAATTTCAGGCGTTTTCAGACGACTGAGGAGTACGAACACTTGGCAACATTTTTTAATCATAATTCGATTTATTAAAAAAAAAAAAAACAAATAGGAATTAAGACTAAAAAATGATTTTTTCAACGCCAAAAAAACTTTTATCATTTACAGTTTAAAGCGATTTCAATTCTTTAATAAAAATATAAATTAGTTTATACTTAGATGTTTTTTTAATAATCATTTTATTAAAACTCCAAAGTTGCTTAAAGAAAAGTATAAACTTTTTTAAATAACTTGCAGTTTTTTTTTAATAAATTCATATATTGGAGGAAATAAATTAAAAAAGCCTACAGATCTAACTTTCTATTTAAATTAAATAAGTTAATTTCGTAACGTATATAAATTATTCTAAATTCTCGACTCAATGCGCATTTAAATAAGTATACAAATAAAGGTAAAAATATCGTTTATGGTAAGAACTTTTATAGTTTAAAAGTACTTTATCGATCAAACAAATAAAACATGGAAAATGAAACCAATATAATGTGATAAACCATACTTGATGTATAATTATTATGCAAATTTATGAGTTTGGAGTTCATTTATTTGTATTTATTGGAAGTACTTTTCAAACTTTAACTCTCGGTATGTGTATTTTCATTTCTATTTACATTGTTCCATTTTTTTAATTTAAGAATTTGACCTTAAAAATGCCAGTGAATTTCTTTAAGAATTTGATATTTTTAATTTTTCCTTAAAAAAAATAGCTCGATCCCGTTAAAGATGCTATAACTTTATTCCAATGTAATCAATAATTCATTCCTGTACTAAATACAATGTTTATAAATACTAATTCCTTTTTTTTTTATTTTATGAAAAAATAATCATGTTTTAAATTGTAAATTTAATATTAATTTATAAAATAAACATATTAATCAAAATTTAATTTTTTTTTTTTAAGATTAGTAAGGCTTAGATTAGGGAGTGTTGTACGGATAGAATGGCTTTTCGCTCCACTAGCTCCTTGTTATTCATAACTTAGACACATGTTTCCCTGATCAAGCCGAAATGTTCTAATTTTTGCACACAGAGATGTCAATTAGCCCATTGTGAAATATTTCGCCTAGCCGTCTAAACCTGTGGCCTCAATGGTTTCTAAATCCTCTTCTTCCTCTCGCATTCTAAAGAAATCTTATGTTCTTGCCCTAATGGTTTAGTGGCCAGAGATCTGTGGTGCGATTCAAAGAACAGTACAACCAAAGGTTAGTTATTACTACAGGTATTTCAGGAGGTTCATTTTAGTTAGAATTAATTAGTCCTGCATAGCATTAGTGGTTGCAGGGTTTCAAGTGACGAACATACTTCTAGGTTTGGGCAGAGAAGTTCTTAGGGTCTTTATTTGTCTAATAGATGGTCATTCTTCAGTTAGAGATATAACTAGTTTATGGGAAAATGGCTCTCATGAGACAGAACTAGGTACTGTGGAGCACATTATCATCTGGGGGAATGTTTCCACTATAGGCTAGGCGATTTTAAAGGTAGCACACTTTACGATGCTATGATGGAAATCAAATGGTTTAATAACAGATAATGAAGTCTATTGATGGAATAGTAAATAAAGATTTTTCGGGAAAAACAATGATTCAATAAGTTTTCGAGTGGAGGTGTCTAGTAATAACTAGCACTAATCTTCCTAACCTACCGTTGTAACTGGTTAAAATATCAAATATTATTATAGTTAAAAATTTAAGAAAATCGTAAAACACTATACTGAAATTGGAAATACTTTAGAGTTTTACATAGCAGATTTTCAATCATCAGGTTCATGAAAGACTTTGGTTTAGGAAATTGGAACTTAACAGTACTACAAATTATTTGTACATGTTCCTGAAAACTTTTACACTCCACTCCTACAATTAAAACTAAAGTTCTTATGCTTAAGCTTAAACTAAATTTGTTTAATTGAACTTAGGGCTTTTATGAATTCATATAACGATATATTCAATTCAATACAAATAGATAAACGACAAATTGTTAAAAAAAAACAGATATCTTTCCCAATAAGAACTAAGATAATATGACCCGCACAAATAATAATAATAATTTTTATAAGTTACTTACATTTGACTTCGCCTGTCCACATCTTCAACGGTTCTGGTAATATACAAGACACCGGCCACACAAAATAAGGAAATAACTATAAATTTGACATAGTGACGGCGTAATCTCCTCATAATTAATACGCCTATTTTTAATATCTAAAATAAAATAAGAAATTAAACTTTAATATCCCATCCAATTCTCATTTTTCTTTTTTGCAATAAATTGTATTCACAAATCACAGAGAGGTCTCACTTTGTTGTTTTAAAACTTTTTTTGTTTTTTTTCGCTTGTTGTCCTCTTTTGTGTTTTAGAGTGGCCAAGTATATTTCTATTTATTTTTTCCAGAGATTGTAATGATTATGAGTTTTATTTTAAAAATTGGGTTTTAATGATTATTTCTTGATTTTTATTTTCTACTCAAAGAATAAAAATTATTCTCTGAGCTTTATTTAATGCTTAGAACATAACGATTATGTATTAAGTTTTATTTTCTGCTTTGGGAATAAAAATTATTCTCCGAGTTTTATTTTCTGCTCAGAGAATAAAAATTATTGTCTGAGTTTTATTCTTTGCTCGCCATTTAATGATTGATGTTTAAGTTTTATTTTCTGATTGAATAATAAAAATTACTTTCTGAGTTTTATATTTCACTTAGAAAATAAGGATTATTTTCCAAGTTTTATATTTCGCTTAGAAAATAAAAATTATTTCTTGAGTTTTATTTTTTACTTAAAAATAAAAATTATTTCTTTCTTTTGTTGATTTGGACATATGTAAATAGTACTTTTTGGAACTTTTTTACTGAAACACATATCTCACTGAAACCCTATCTCAAATAACGATACTAATATTATTTCTATGTGTTTTAGTAAAAAAGTTCCAAAAAAGTACCAAAGTACATGTTTTATCCCCCAAATATTGAAATAAAGAAAAAGTACCAAATACTAGTTTGATACTTTTACTATATCAAAAGAATGCCAACTAAACTAATTTTTATGTTTTTTAGTTAAAAAGTTTCAAAAAGTACTATTTATATACTTACATATGTCCAAATTAACAAAAGCATTAATTTTTATTTTTAAGTAAAATTTAAAACTCAAGAAATAATTTTTATTTTCTAAGCGAAATATAAAACTTGAAAAATAATCCTTATTTTCTACGTGAAATATAAAACTCAGAAAGTAATTTTTATTCTTCAATCAGAAAATAAAACTTAAACATCAATCATTAAATGGCGAACAACGAATAAAACTCAGACAATAATTTTTATTCTCTGAGCAGAAAATAAAACTCGGAGAATAATTTTTATTTTCCAAGCGAAAAATAAAACTCAACTAGTAATCATTGATGTCTGAGGAAAAAATAGAACTCGAAAAATAATTTTTATTTTTGATTTTTTTCAATAAAACTTAAAAAATAAAATCATTGGCGGAACGGAAAGTCCCCTTAAAGACGATTGCAATGGTGTACTCCTTGTACATGTAGCATATCCCTAACATAATGATTTTTTTCTTTTAAAATGTGATGGATAATCATTATTTGCGATCCCTGATTTTTTCTGTGAATCGAAAGGATAAGATTTAATCGATAATTATTAATGAGATGTAGCATTATACATTTTTGAATTCATATAATTTTGTAAATGGAGTAAAAAATACAACTACCAAATCTTGAAATTGCTTTTTTAAGGTTAGTTTTATACAATGATAGCAAGAAACCAAGAAACTATTTTGTTGATTTGCATTTTTTAAACCTCAATGCTTAGTTTATAATTTCGTAAATTAACTGCCAGTCCCACGATGTCGATCGCTCGCACAAATATTTGTGCTAACGATCGACATCGAGCGACGTCGTGGGGCAGGCAGTAAATTTCCGGTAATGGTCACAAAAGTTGAAATATAATAAAACAGCTTGAATTTAAAATTTTTCACATGTGTCACGAACGGATAAAAATATAGTATTATAAATATATTTGCACAACTTTGGTTCAATTTCCTAACCAGTTACTCTTATTTCCAGCTGCATTGATAAAGGTTCTTGTTTATAAATTCGATTTTAAGACTTAAAAAATCTTTAAGATATGCCTGAAATTTTTGAAATAGTATGTTTTTATTCAATAAAACAAATATTGCCATAAATAGAAACAAGAAAAAAATAATATGAAAATTGTTAAAAGTGCAAAAAAACAGAAAAAAGATAAATCCTCTCATTAGTATATACATACATATGTAAATATTGCTGAAGATTTTTTTTGTTTGGAGTGGACTATTATAGCTAAATTACACAATTTAATTTTTCATGAAATTTGTTGCATGAAACTGTTTTTTTATAGCAAGAGGTACAGAGAGGCAAGGAAAAACAATAAACTTCAAAAAAGTATTTAAAAAAAATGTTATGAAACAATTTCATGATGTATTTTATGTATTAATTATTTATCTTTCGAAAGAAAACATAATTTAAACTTTAAGAAGTTGTTTTGTGTTTTAAAAATTGAAAATCTGCTAGAGAAACACCATTGCATTGAGAAATAATAGATAAATTAGTTTCAGTGCGTGCTTGTAAAAGGTATCCTTACAATTTTCCTCAAAATTCAGATTGGCGTGCAAGTAAAGTTGGTTTGTTGTAAGTATACTAATATCCCATTTACATTAACAAAAAAATTAATTAAATATACAAATTTTAAAACTAAATGGGTTTTGCCTGCACGTATATTTTTGAGGTAATATCAGTTCAGTAGATTAGATTAGATTTTTTTTACACTCTTCAATTCGATTACAATTTTTGTTGTATATTTTTAACAATATTGATTTGTTAATATTTAGAACTTAAATGTGAATGATGAAATATGCAACATATGTACATGTTTTAAGTACAAAATGTTTATGGTATCAAATGTTGGAGTGAATTGACTTGAGTGAATAAGTTTGATTATAAAAATGCTCATTGCTTATTACTGTTACTATCAGCGGTAAAATAACTACCTATAAAAAACAAGGAATAGCAAGAGCGACTCAAATAATAAATGAACAATAATGATAACATATGTATGTATATAACTTACCTTTATTTTACGACCTGATGTTGCGTGGGTCAATTTTTAAGGCATTCAAGCACCGGTAAAAGTTAACCATTCAAAATCAGATGAATAGTTTCGGAGTATAAACACATGCTTAGTTATATCTTATAAGCTGCGCTACCTATCAGGTACAATCTATCAAATCGGTTTCGGAGATTATCATGTACGAACACTTTAAAACGTGTTTTTATAAGGAAATTGTTTTCCCTTTTCTTTCCTTTGAGTCTAGTTTTAAAATCAGACATAGCATATAAATAAGGATGTATATGTTTCTAATTTTATTACTATTTAAAATGCTCGTTTCCCCATTTTTCTCCCCTCATTGTTATAGTTTGGTAAAGACACAGAAACTATTACAACTTCTAAGTAAGGATAAACATACTTATTAAAAGAAATAAACAAACTTGCGAATAGATTTATAAGATTCTAGCAGTCCCCGCTGCACTTCGCTACCCTCATCATCAACAAATTAAACTGTTTTACAAATTAGTAATTAGTAATAACAATTAGTAATACAACCCTTAAAGAAGAAGTAAGAACATGGGTACATTTTCTATACATTGGTCCTCATTGTGACTGTGCGGTACATTGTGTACGGTATTAGGTGCTGATACACAGAGCACCGTATCGTATAGTGTGCTGTACTACACAATGAAGGTGCTGGTATACACCTATAACAAAACGAGGGATCGAAACGCTTACATGTTTTTTTTTTTTAATTATTTATTTAAATATTTATCAAGTTTTATTTTTGCTTAGAAATTAATCATTATCTATTATTAAAAAATAAATATTATTTTTTAACTTTTATTTTCTAAGCAAAAAATAAAACTTAATAAATATTTTCTAAACTTAATTTTTTGAATGAAACTCAAACAAATAAAAATTATTAGTGTACTTATTTACCAAAACAAATGTGTTAGACTAATTTTAATCCTACACTTCGATACTTTTTAAAATTTCATTTACCATCCCTGATGTTTTCGTATGTCAATGCTTGCCATATCTATAAAATATACACAAACCATTTGAAAATTATAAAATACGGCAATTTGTTTATAAAAAACGTGCTCAAACGGTAAAATTATAAAGCTTTTAGTACAAAAACAGAGTGAAATTAAAAACATTTTGCGAAAGATTTGTTTTAAAATAACAAGAGAGGAACTTTGTTTTAAACAATAAAATGGAGGATGATGGAATTCCTGAAACAAACAAATTTTTAAAAGATCCGTTGTCATTAGGGTAAGTATAAGCATAATAAATGTGTATATAAACTTGGTCCTATATTTGCCGATTGTTTTAGAGATCTAATAAGTAGCGGCGCAAGTTTTGAAATAAATACTAACTTCGATGAAGGCTTTACTAATGATATATATGACGAATTAAATATAGGATCCGACGAAGAACAGGATGAAGGAAGAAGTAGCTTTGATCGGACGGAAATCGTGTCACCTTGGACCGAACCTTTTGAGGAATTAAAACCGCGTATGAAACAAATAAACGAATACCTGTGGAAAAAAATAACTAAAGTTGGTTTAGAACAAGAACCTGTAGTGCCTAATAATGCAAGAGTTTGTATTCGTTATAATGCATATTGGGAAGGTGAAGGTGCTCCTTTTGATTCTAGTTTTCTTCGGGGCTCTTCTTATAGCTTCTACACTGGCAGAAATGAAGTCCTGGAAGGCTTAGAAGCAGCAGTTTGTACCATGCATAAAGGGGAACACGCACAATTTGTCATCTCTTATCACTTGCTATTTCGTGAGATGGGCTGTCCTCCGCGAATTAAACCTAAAGCTGACGGTTTATTTATAATTGAGTTGGTGTCGTATAATTTAGTAGGCAACATTGATGCTGAGCAACAAATACCTGAAGAAGATCGCAACAAGTTTTCTATAGTAATAGATAAAGTTAAAGAAATTCATTTAAAGGGCTTAGATTTTTTTAGTCAAGGCACATATCGTAATGCCTGTAGAGCATTTGAAAAAGCTGTTGATATTTTGAAATTCTGTCGTCTTGCCAATGAAAAAGAGGAGAAAGAGCAGAGTTCGTTTTTAATAAAACTTTACACAAATTTAGCTGTTTGCTATAACAAAGTTAATGCTCCTGGAAAAACGTGTTTAACATGTAAAGAAATACGCGACTTAACCGGCAATAAGCCATCGTGTAAAGCTATATTTCAAGAAGGTAGAGCATATTTTATGTTGGGAGAATATGAAAAGGCCCGTCACCTCTTAGTGAAAGCACAATATATGGAACCACAAAATGTAGATATTGGCAAAGAATTGAAAATATTGGATGAGAGTTATACACGTTATAAAGAAAATGAACGAAAAATCTGGACAAAGGCTATAGGCATTATTAAAACCGTTAACAAATCGAATGATAATGCAAAGAATACCGACGATGATCTTTCTTATTTAAGAGAAGAAATGATGAAGTTGATGCGTGAATTTAAAGAAGACGAGGAACAAAATAGTTTGAAACTTCCCGCTGGACTTACAAATAAAGAAATAGAAACCGTTGATGAGTTGTCTAAACTCTTAGATTTGAAATTGACTTTAAATCCTTTAGATAACAATAGTTATACAGTGACTAAAAAAAAATGTGTAGAAAAATAGTTTATGGTTTTATTTCCACTTTTGTGTATTTTAAAAGGCGGTTTTTTTAAATGTGTTTTGATTTATTTTTTATAAAACTAATGATTGGAAATTTGTTTTTCGCTATTTCAGAGTAACAGTTTATTAAACAAATGATTTATTTGCAAGTTTGTTAACTTTACATAAAATATATCACATATATGTATATTTTTAAAACTCATTTTATAGTTTATTATTTAGATAAAAAAATGAATTAAAAAATTGTTTGGTTTTGCGTCGATTATTCTTATTTTTAATTTGATTTATTTAAAAAAAAATTCAATTTAGAATTTAACACATTTAAAATTACTGAAAATAACTGTATTTTGAATATTACATTATTTTTTAATTCAAAAGAAACCTGAGAATAATCGATTTTCGTAATTTTAACGTAATGTTCAAGTTCAAAAAATACCGTACACTTGTTTACCTAAGCGATAAATTAGTATTTATTTCAAAACCTTAACCAAAAATTAAAATATTAAATGTTAGTAAGCCGTACATAACTACGTTTAGCAGGGATACTAATCCTTGGAACCCAAAACGCAATAAATAAAATTGAAAAAAAGGCTTAAATACCTAAAAACTATAGTTTGCTATGTTAGGAATAAACTAAACAAAGTTGTTCAATATCAAATACATTCCTTATGTAAATAAGCGATATACGGCTGTATAAAAATAAAATGAATGTGTAAATAAAATGTGTCTTTAATTTCGATATAATAAAATCTTTTTATTAAAAACTACCTTCAAAAACTCGTATTTTACTTAATAAACTTGAAATAAATAATCTATTGTTCTTCGTAAGAATCACTGGTTTTCTTTGAGCACTTAGTGACTAAATAATCAAATATAACAAAAACGAAGTATAGAATACCAACGGCTATAAAGTAAAAAGCATAAACTGTAAATTGTTCCTTTGGTGATAAAGCAAAACCGGATTCTGATATTACAACTAGCGTCAAGATGGTTTGAAAAATAAGCGCCATTGTGGTATTGATACCAAATACTAAACCAAAACTATCTTCTTCTAAATATCGCGCCACTTCAGCACTAGATGCAAAGGAAGTAAAAGGATTTGAGATTAATGATTGATTTATAATTATTTTTATAAACCTACCCTGCCACTGTTATAGTAAAAGCATACAAGGATCCAAAAATAATGTAACCTGCATATGAAACAAATATATTGTCCGTCCAACAGCCTAATAAAATAGCACCTCCTTCGAGGGCAGACAAAACAGCTAATAGTACAAGACTAGCACGAGACTTTAAACGTCCAGCATGTATATATCCAGCTCCTAAAGCAAATAATGCTGCCAAGGCGGTAAAAATAGCATCTACGGCACCATTCCATGCAATCTATGAAAGAGTCGAAAAAATGAATCATTTTATTCTATTCGTTTTTACTATTTCATAATAATTTTTTGTAATTACATCAGGTCTAGGTTGTATATCTTTCCACAGCAACTGTACATATGATGTTACCTGCAAATAGCCACATAAGCCCACTGCATACCAAATGGACCACTGCAGAACCTTAATATTTGTATAAGCATTGCTAAAGTGAGCCCATATTAATTTTGTTGGTGTAATGAGCAGTAATTTATCTGATTTCTCATCATCTGCATTACAATTCTCTATGGACTGTGCAGAAGGAGTTATATCGGTGGTTTTATTATCTACATAAGCTTTTCGATGAAAATATAAACTTCTGTCCACCTTGGGCAGGAAAAACGCCCACAATGTTGCTAAAATTTGTGCTATAGTAGAAATATTTTATCAGTTACGTTTCCAAATGTAGAACACAATGTTTTTTATATTTTTCATACCACTCGGAATAAATATAATACAGGCACAATAAATTAAATTTTGAAACCTTATATATAAATATAATAATACCTGACAGAGTTATATAATTGAGATCACGATAATCCATTACTCTAAAAGACAATAACAGTTGTGACGATATACTGGCCACCAGTTTGCCCGCAAACATAGCCGCTCTAGTATGTGACGTTACTTTTGGATAATGTTTTTTATCAACTTTTGCATAAATGTATGTATAGTATGCCACTTCAGCTGCCATATAAGTACCATAAAAAAATTCCAGAGTCATTAAGGCCTCCAGTGAGGCAGTCCATAGTAACATGCTCCATACTACAATACCCGTTACGCCAATTGTTATTATCAAGGGTTTATAACTGCAATTTTTTAATATATAGCCTTTTAACAAATAATTTAAAGATAAGAATGGCAACTTACAGCAAAAAATCTGTTATCAGGAATACTACAACCAATTGTGCTAAATAAGAATAAGTACCCATTGGATAAACTTGACGATTTAACTGAGGGTAATAAATAATTGAAAAAGATATAATGTTAATTTGATATTATAGTGGTAACAAAAAAAATAATTAAAATAAAAAAGAACAATTTTGCTTTGAGGAGAATCGCTTAATATTGGCAAGTACAATTGGTAATTTTATTATCTTGGTAATTTAGTTTACATCCTGATTAAATTAAATATTACCCTTATCATGTAAACCTAATCTGAGTAACTTTTCGATTTCAAGACAAATAATTTTTTTTTTGTTTTTTGCAAATCCAAATCATGTCACTTAATTTGTTTTACTTTTAGTTTATGACTTTTTGAAATTAACCCAATTGCAATTTAATATTTCTTTCAGCAAATGCAAGGCATATTAATCATGTAGCCTCCCTACGGAGGCTATATATGGATTTTGACAGTTAACAATTTTCCCCTTAAATGGAAGTTGAACTGTCAAACTTCATATACAAAATTGAAAATTTCCGCCTTAATATTTCTCCTTCGTAGTAAAGTTACCTGATTAATATGCCTTGAGTAAATTATTAATTATTCCAAGGCGACTATAAATAGGTGATTGCACGGACGAAAATTCTACTCAGCTGTTTAATTTACAAATGCCTATTCGCCTTGATTTTATAATTATTTTTCTTCTACCAACAACCGTTTTTATGTTTATGACACTAATTATATTATTCGCACTTAATAACGAATGAAGACATCGTGCAAGTTAACGAAAATTACTTTGTAAATTTTTCTTTTTTGGAAACCATTCGATTTTGAAAACGTATCGCTATGCAAAACTGAAGTATTCATATTTTTATTAATATTTTTTTAATACTTACATATAATATTTTTCATGAATGAATTAATTATTTAGTCTTAAGTTCTTTATTATAAAGATATAAAGAAAAGTTCAACACCAGCAGAATGTAATGTATTTTCTGGATCATATAATATTTTTCTTAACCCATAATTATTATTTTTTTTATTTTAATCATCCTCTTTATAAATTTTACTTGAATCTAAGGAAATTGAAAATTTTGTTGCTGATTTTTACCAACTGTGGCATTTTTGTATGTGAAAAAAAAAATATCCGTAAAAATTCCTTTATGAAGGTTAATAAAATAGCGAAATAAAAGCGAAATACATTTAGTATAGAAAGCAAGCAAAAACTATAATAACCATTTCAAATTAAAAACTTTGTTTTTTCTTAATTTTTTTTTTTTTTTAATTAAAACTTTAAGCATGAGAATCTGAGAGATTTTATTCAGAAAAAATTACCTGATAAGCTAGTTAAATACTACCGAAATAGTTATCAGGATATGCTTTCCACATAATAATCGATTTCGATTATTAGGTATATTTTTTCGAAACAAATATTTTATGATTCTTTTCATGAAAAAATATATTTCAAAGATAGGAATTTCGTATTAAATTTTAATTATTCGAACTGATTATTAACATACAAATGAATTTTCGAATGAGGCTTAAGTTCATTACTCGTATATTTTCTCTAACAGCACCCAAGGTAAACACAGTCGTATTCGGTAAAGCGCACACCTGTTAAAAGAAAAAATCGCTTTATTGAAATTAATTTTTAATTTCGTTCAATTTTTAAACCTTTTAATTCGCTTAACTGAAAAATCGGTTAAAAGAAAATTATATTTTGGAGTCAATGATGAAGCTTCAATTAAAATAAATGATCTGGAACATAATATGGTGTCAAACACATTTAAAGCAATAAAAAAAATGAATAAATAAAAGACTATATTTTACGCAAACGTTTAATAGAAAATAGAGAAAAATTTTACTGATTTAAAGGTACTGCGAAATTTACAGCACCTTTTATTTTTGAAAGCGGGATATTCTAAATACTATTTACAGAACTTTACAATAATTTTACACAAAAATGATACCTCTACATAGAGAAAATATGTATGTATATTGATGCGATACGGATGTAGCGATACAAAAAAAGCATTACATTCTGCTACTATCTAAAATAAAATTTTCCCATTTTACCTTTAAAATTAATAACCTAATTTATAATTAATATTCTTTAAACTTGAGAGAATATAATGAGCATAAGCGTAACTTTAAAAATTAAATTTCTAAGCGAAACAAATTATTGTTTTCCTTAGCAGAATATGTTTAGAGAATAATCATGTTTAGTAATGCTTTGTGATAAGAGTTTTGAGTTATGAGGATTTAGGGTCAATTGGATGAATTTTATGATCTCGTTACCTACAATAATTATTTTTATAATAGATAGGCTATTATTATTTCTATTTTTTTTTTCTATTTATTTATTCTATATAATTGTATCATGCCCAAATGGAATCATCCTGTATTAATCTAGTTAAAACAAAAACATACCTGCTCTTCTGTTACATTGCGCCATTGTCCGGCTAAATATTCCGTTACATAAGGTTCCGAAGGACGTATTTCACGAAGAAACCCAAATACACACAACAAACATGATATTTTAAGCCAGCCCATGTGTATTAACTTGTTTTTAATTTCGAATTAATAAAAATCATTTATTATTAATTGATAAAATAATAACGCCAACAATTCCCAAAACGAGTTCCTTTATATTTGTGTCAATTAAAGTTTCATGTCAATCGAGAATAAAGTAATTGAATTAGTTAAATTTAGTCAAGTTGTGCCAGATTAACACCTTTCGTTTAATGTGCAAAATTAACAAAACAAGAAAAAGAATGCGATGGAATTTTAACTTTAATGTTCCAAGTTAAAAGCTGCAGCCAGAAGAACCTTCTCACAGTAACAGTACTGTTGAAAAGCCGGTAAACATTTTGATTATATTTGTTTTAGTGTTATCTTTGAAACGCACCGGGACACTAATCACCTAGACTAACCCACATCACGAGTGAAGAACCGTCAGACTCGTAATATTATTTAATTACTTAGTATACATATATATAGCTATCGCAGATTTTTTACTTAACGCTTTATCTAATCGTAGTTTTCAATTTGTTTAAATAAAAACAAACAGATTATTTTATTGGCTAAGATTTATTACTCTTATAACATTTTTAGTATTATTAACTTTTAATTTGTGTCGAAAATTTAAAACTCTTGGAATTAAGAAAAAACATTGATAATAAATGGAAAAGTATTTATTTACGAGTTTTTGTTATTAATTTATTAGGTAACAAACAATTGCTATATTTTGATTTCTCTTTGCTTTTACGTTGTGACAACTATTTTGATGAAATTCAATGTCAATTGTGAGATGTAAGTGAAATGAGAGGTTATTTGCAAACAAACACACATTAGCCTCGTTATAAAAGCTTCACAATATTTGGCTTTTTATTATTCTTTAATTATTTTCTGTTTTACTGATTGCACTTAATATCCATAATTTCCAAAAATAATTCACATTAAACAAGAACACTGTTTTAACAACAAGCAGCTAAAAGATTCGGATTAATTTTACAGCCGGCTACCAAGTCTTTGGTATAAAAACTTAATTTACTAAAAATAAATGCTTTTCTGTGAGTGATTGAGCGAGAAAATAAAATAAAAGAGCACGTGCAAGGCGAATTCATAACAGGTAAACTCGAGAGCTCAGCTGACTATTTGTTGTCGCCATCTTACAGTGTCAAAATGTACTAACATTTTTTATTTTGACAACCAAAAATGATTTATACAACAACAAAATGTACGTATTTTTATTACAGAGTTGTACTCTTTTTTATTGTGCCATGAGCACGTGTTAATAAAAGTTTATAAAAACAGCTTTAAAAGCTTTTTTTTATAAATGTTTTGAGGCATAGTCAGAGTTATCATATTTAGCAATTTCTCGTAAAACGTCCGATTTTTAACCTCTAGGCGACAAGGCGTTTTTTAAGGTTTCTCGATTTTGCTGGTTATTTGAGAAGAAAATGTAAATGAAAATCTTAGCTGAGGATCTGGAATTTCAAAATTAAAAAATTAGCTAATTTTGCATTGTTTGGGAAAATCTGAAAAATATCCTTTACTCTATTCAATGCTGTCTTAAATTTAGATATAATTTGCATATAAACTTATTTCTGCCAATTCTTACTTTTTCACTTCCAACTCAATATTATTGATACATATTATTGGTACATAATAAAAAGAGTTAAGAAGAATGAAAACAAAAACAGTATAGATAATGAAAAGATATATATAATTATTTATAACCATTTATAACAAGGAACAACATATTACTGTGATGCCAAAAAAATTACGAAAGATAAAAAAACTGCGAATTGCTAGGGAGACTACATATTTCAAATACGCGCGATTCTAACAACAACAAAATTTTCATAAGTAGACTTATGAATTCTATTTATCAAAATCTGAGGTGCACGTACGGAGTGCGAGAAGACAAAGCTGTTGTACAAATAACTGGGTTCCTGCAAAAAAAAAAAAAAAAAAATATTATTAAAAACACTAAAATTAGTCTTCATTTAACAAACTTGACAAAAGATAGACCAAGAAAGCGTTCGACATAAGAAGAAACATAAACTAGCAACCTCAATCTATAAACATACCTTACGATTCTTTTAACTATAAATTTCAATACCATAATTAACAATTGAAAGAAGTAAAGAATTAGCAACCATAAATCTAATGAAAGTAGGAAGATAAAAATCCAAACAGTATAATTTCTTTAATACGAAACAAATTTAAGCTTTGCAAAAAGTTTGCAAAAAGTAAATTCACACCCAAACAATACATACATACATTCAACCAATTCCATATCCAAGTTACACATCTCTAATTTCAACAAGGATTTATCCTGCAGATCAAAACACATGGCCTTAGTCCTATTTAAAATATAATTAATACGTTCATTCAATGTGTCAAGAAATTGTCTTTCACCTAGGAAAACTAAATGAATGTCACCATTATACAGAAAAATTACCGACGTTGGCAAATTGAGAAACGAAATGAAGTCATTCATGTAAAGCATAAAAAGAAGGAGATCCAAGATGGAACCTTGGGAAACACCACTTCGATACATTAGCTTGGAGGAACACGAATAATAAACAGATAAAATTTGTTGTCTACCGGTAAAACACGAAAAAAAATAATTCACACGAAGATTTATTGAACATGAAGTGAATGAAGCTGTGAATGAAGTTGTTATAATTAATAGTGTCGAAGGCCTTGGATAAATCTAATGCTACTAATAACGAGTGATTTTTTAAGAGCTTGAGAAATTTTTTTTTAAAAAAAACGCATAAAATTTGCAAAATCTCATCGGTTCTTTATTTGAAACGTTAGATTGGTCCATGACATTTACTTTTTGAAGATAATTTCATTTAAATGTTGACCGCGGCTGCGTCTTAGGTGGTCCATTCGGAAAGTCCAATTTTGGGCAACTTTTTCGAGCATTTCGGCCGGAATAGCCCGAATTTCTTCGGAAATGTTGTCTTCCAAAGCTGGAATAGTTGCTGGCTTATTTCTGTAGACTTTAGACTTGACGTAGCCCCACAAAAAATAGTCTAAAGGCGTCAAATCGCATGATCTTGGTGGCCAACTTACCGGTCCATTTCTTGAGATGAATTGTTCTCCGAAGTTTTCCCTCAAAATGGCCATAGAATCGCGAGCTGTGTGGCATGTAGCGCCATCTTGTTGAAACCACATGTCAACCAAGTTCAGTTGTTCCATTTTTGGCAACAAAAAGTTTGTTAGCATCGAACGATAGCGATCGCTCTTCACTCCAAATGCGGCAATTTTGCTTATTTACGTAGCCATTCAACCAGAAATGAGCCTCATCGCTGAACAAAATTTGTCACATTTGAACATTTCGAACCGAACACTGATTTTGGTAATAAAATTCAATGATTTGCAAGCGTTGCTCGTTAGTAAGTCTATTCATGATGAAATGTCAAAGCATACTGAGCATCTTTCTCTTTGGCACCATGTCTGAAATCTCACGTGATCTGTCAAATACTAATGCATGAAAATCCTAACCTCAAAAAAATCACCCATTATAACCCTCTGGTTATTAGGGCACTTTTTAATCCTGTCAGTCAAGGATAGCAAGAGTGTAATAATGCTATGTTTCTTAAGAAAACCAAAATCACAAGAACTAAATTTAATTATTTAGTACAAAAAAAAAAAAAAAAACAAAATTAAAACAATAAAACTAATAAATTAATACCTTTTATAAAAAATTGTATAGTATATTAACCATAAATCTTACAGGCGCATTTGTGTAATGTTTTGGCTTACCATTTCGAGTTTTTTAATTCTAGAAGTATAGCAATTTTTACAACTTTTCAATTCGACGACATTTTGAAAATGAATTTTCACTTATCTGCGTAAATAATCAAAAACATTTCAAGAAATTAGTCTATTTTATATAGAAATTTCCGTTTCATGTATAAATGCGGTTAATAATTAATTAAAAATAAAATTCATAATTATGAATTTTGAAAATTTGAAATTATAATTTTGTAAATGTTTATTTTTTCTTTTGTACTAGGCTTGTTTAAATCATTCATAATTTTTTATACAAATTGGAAAACATTCGAAAATAAAAATATATACCGTTTCAGACTTGACTCATTTTCCAACATTTTTTAATATTGAAGAGATTTGTAAAATTTGATTGTTTCAAGTAGAAATGCGCTTTTACAAGCACAATAGCGCTTTTACAAGCAAAATTACGTTCTGAAAAGTTTCTATTATGTTGTTATCTTCTCCTTTAAAGTTACAATATGAGTTATTAAGGACCAATTATCATAACCTATATAAGCACACAAATTGAGATCAGATGTATAATTAATTTAAACAACCATTTGTTTAGTTTAGCAAACGATAGTCGTCAGTTTATGTAGGAGAACAAAGTTTAATTTTCATTTAAATAAGTTTGTCCCGCTCAAAACCTTATATTTATATCATATTTACTATTGAGATACCTATAATTATACCCTTCACCACACGTGGAGAGGGTCTATATAAGTTTGTCATTCCGTGTGTAATTTCTACAATATTACTTTGTGAACTCATAACTTATATACATATATTTTGCTTCCTTATAAATAGAGAAGTTGACTTAGCGATGTCCGGCTGTGTTCCGGTTGAAATCAACTTTGCCAAGGCACGCGAAGAGATACACAAAATTTAAGCACACCAATCTGCCAGGCATAGTTTCGAAAATTTCGCTATTGAAATTCATCAACATGAGACCACTCAATTGGAGGCAGCGGGCAAAAAACCGATATTTTTTAACATTTTTTAGGTTGTTCTTATTTTTTTCGGTTGTAATGATTCTCTTTTGCTTTTTTTTTGTTAAATAGATATTAGACCGCGACCAATAACAACAAAAAAATTTTAAAAAATGTTCAAGAAAGTTTTTTAAAATAAATAAAAAAAAAAATTTTTAATATTTAAAAAAAACGTGTTCAAAAAAAAGAATCTAAAAAAATTTTTGCAAAACTCTACAAACGATTTACGAAATATTTAAAAAAAAATTCTATATTTCTATGAAAATTATGAGTGTAACATAGCATATTTTTAATACATATTAAGAATATACATATATAGAGTTACATGTTTTGATACCCTTCACCACAGGTGGAAAGGGTGTATATAAGTTTGTCATTCCGTGTGTAATTTCTACAATATTAATTTCCGACCCCATAAAGTATATATATTCTGGATCCTTATACGTAGAAAAGTTGCTTAAACGATGTCTGTCTGTCCGTATGTCCGTGTTCGGGTAGTAATGCCTTTTGCCACGGCAGCAGGCGAGATACAAAAGATTTAAACCCCCTAATCTGCCGGGCGTAGTTTCGAAAATTTTAGGATTATAATTCAGCAACATCAGATCATTCCTTTGGAGGCTGCGGGCAAAAAACCACGCCCGCCTATATTTTTTCATGAGGAAATTTTTTTGCTTTTATTTGACCATTCTAACGCAATATTGTTTCTAATTTTTACAAAAAGAAATTTAAAAAAATTGTTTAAAAAACTTTTTTCATAAGAAATTTCTAAAAAAAAATTCTCAAAAATATTAAAAAAAAATTCATACAAAAAAAAAATATATAAAATATTAAAAAAAATTACAAAAACATTTCAAAATAAATTAAAAAAAAAAAAATTAAAAAAAATTGCCTATAATTTTTAAAGAAACATAAGAGGGTAACACAATATCTAACATTACTATGGTGAAGGGTATATAAGATTCGGCATGGCCTCTTATTTGTTACAATTTAAAATGTAGTTATTCCTTTTTTGTTTCCTTTTCATGATAAAGTTGTCGTTATTAAATATTCCTGTTTTATTGGGTTCTTTTTTAATTTTTAAGGCTGGCAATGCTTATTTCAGCAGTGTTGATTTCTAACGTAATATTTTTCTACTACATTGGCGATTTTCCTCACTTTGCGTTGAGCTGGTTCGCAGAGAGGACCGTTCTCGGAATACAATTTTTAATATTTTGTGAAATAGTTTTGTAAGGTGTAGAAAAATAATGCAAAGTGAAAAAATTTTTGAAATCACAATAAATTGAAGTTTAAAACAACAAACTTACATACAAATTACTTTTATTACAAAAAATACTATAATGAATTGTAGATAATAAGTTAGATATACGTTTTTCTAAAAGAAAAAAAAGCTTGCTTGAAAAAAATCTAATTGAAATCCTTTTGCTAAAAATTTTAGTATGAGTGTAAGTTAAAATAGAAATGTTAAATTAAATATGTGTATGAGTGTTGTTTTTGTAATGCGTGAGTACGAAGAAAACTTACGGATTTTACTCCAATACTTACGATGTCCGTCTGGTGTGTAGCAGAATAATAAAAAATAAAAACAAATCTATACAAATTGAAATAAAGTAAAACAAATCTACATACATTTGTACATGTATTCTTGAATAAAAATAAGAATGTAAAAAACGTTTTGAACAAGTGGTGGGTTGGGGACTGCAAACAACTACAAAGCTACGAATACGATGGTATTGTAAAAGAGAACAAGAAAAATAAAGCAAAATAGCGTGTGCCCCAGTACGGTTGTGTTTTAAGAAGAACAAGATGAGGTTAGAATGAAGTAAAAAAAGTAGTCGTTGATGAACGGCGGATGACAACGAATGCGAAAATAAGGAGTATATACACAATATGTTTTTTACAGTCATTAAAGCAGAACGGGAAAACGAATAATTGCAAAAGTCAAATATTGCTAGTATAATAGACGTGATTTGTGGGTGGGTAGGTGGGGTCGTTTTTTTTTGTGTTGCGGTGTTTGGTTTGTGTTTCTTATTTTGGAAGTATACCTATTTGTTCATTTTAATTTTCTTGAATGAATGGATGAAAAGTGTACTCGGGTAAAGTTATACTAAGTAAGAAAAAAACAGAAATACAGTTCTATGCGAACCGTAGGTATTTATGCATAGTGCATACGTACATATGTGTTTGTTTGTATGTTTATTTATGTTTGTATAGTAGGTTTATAAGCATGTAAATACCTATGCATATACATATTTAGGAATCCAAACAAACATATTCTATATTTAAGCATATAGTTACGTATGTACTTATGTATGTGTATGAAACGGCTACCAACTATTCAAATCAATTTTAATGCATTAAAACTTGATGAAAACAAGAAATTTTTTAAACCATATTTTTTCCTGGTTAAAAAATAACGTCTTTGTTTTACATGGGTTAATCAAAAGAGATTGATCAATTACGAATCAGCACAGATAAAACTCTAATGAATAAAAAGTTTTAAAACATTTCTAAGTATGTACATACAGTGACGGACTAAACTATTCACACAGCATGTAGGTACTTCTATTTAAAGCTTTTATATTTTTGAAATGAAAAGAGTTAGCCCAATACAATATTTAGCCAATTTATTTAATATCTTTTTCAATATTAAAATTTAAAGAAACAGTAATTCTAAGTAGTTTATATTATTAGAAAATAACAAAAAAGTAATACAGGTCGCAAATTTAAGGGCACAAAAGTATTCACACAGTTATTTAAACTTTACAAAAAGATAAAATACGTATAACTAATACTTTGTGGAGAAGCCATTTCTTTTTAACCGACTTCAAAAAAAGAAGGAGGTTATCAATTCGTCTGAATGTTGCTTTTTTTTTTTTTTATGTTTGTGCCCGCAGAACTCAGTCATTTCTGAACCGATTTTAAAAATTTTGCACTATTAGAAAGGTTATGGCTACAGATTGGTCCCATTTTAAAAGAAGTTCAAAATTTTAAAAATTAAAGGGTGTCCCCATACAACATACATGTTTTTTACGTGTATTATGAACATTATAGGTCACCAATTTAAAATTAAAAAAAAGTGCGTATCACAGTAGCTCCCAACAACAAAAAGTAATTAAAAAATAAAATTAAAAATTAAAGGGTGACCCCATAGGTGACTTAATTTCACCTTTATTCTCCTATCTTTTGAACCGTTATAGACAAACACTTGAAAGTTGCACAGAATGTTCGATACTATGTCTGTTATAATAAGTATAAATATTTAAAATTAGAAATTAAAGGGTGTCCCATTAGTTGGTTTATTTTGATATATATATGGCCAAACTTTTGAACCTTTATAGACAGACAGTTGAAATTTACAAAGTACTTGTATTGCTAAGTCCGCTAAAATAACAAGTGTAAAATATGAATTTGGAAATTAAAGGGTGTCCCAATAGTTAATGTAAAAGTAATATATATGGCCAAACTTTTCAACTGTTATAGATAGACAGTTGAAATTTACAAAGAACCTATATTGCTTAGTCCGCTATTAAAACAAGTATAAAACTTGGATCTATAAATTAAAGGGTGTCCCCATTATTGATGTTATTTGACCATTATGTCCTCATCTTTGGAACCGTTATAGACAAACACTTGAAAAATAGACAAAATGTTCACTACTATGTCTCGAATAAAAACAAGTATAAATATTTAAAATTGGAAATTATAGGGTGTCCCAATAGTTGATGTAATTTGATGTATATGGACACAAAGTTAAAAATTAAAAAGAATCTGTATTACAAAGTGTTCTTTAAAAAGTATTTATATTAAAATTTGAATTTAAAGGGTGTCCCAATAGGTGACGTCATTTGATATATATGACCCTATCTTTTCCATTACTATATCTGTTATAATAAGTATAATTATTTAAAATTATAAATTACAGGGTGTCGCAATAGTTTATGTAATTTGATGTATATGACCAAACTTTTAAAACGTTACAGACAGAAGGTTGAAATTTACAATGAACCTGTATTGCTACGATCGCTATAACTAGTATAAAATTTGAATTCGGAAATTACAGGGTGTCGCAATAGTTACCGTCTTAAAGAAACATGCTTTTAAGTTTGTCTGTTTTGAAGTCGGTTTTTTTTGCAAGAATTATTACAACTGCTTTTAGTCTTCTTGGCATTGAATAAACCAGCTTATTTTAATTATATTTCCGATTTCTGCATACGATTTATTTTGTTTATGCATTTCTAACTCAATTTTTCTTTCAGCTTCCTCTGTTTCCTTTTGTTTACGACCCATTTTAAAAAAATTTCAATCTTCAAAAACACTTTATTTTAGATTCAAACAAAACTAATTATTTATAGGTAACGGTACTTTCAACATTCCAGCAAGTGTTGCCATATAAAAACTTATAAATTTGTTTAGTTAAAATACCAAAAACTGCAACTGTGTGAATACTTATGTCCCCCCAGAAATATCATTTCAAATACTTAATTACTTTCTTCTAGTAATGTACCATACTTAGAATTATTATTTTAGTATATTCAAATAATTAATAAGTAAATAAAAAATTTTGCTAAATATTGTGTTGGGCTAATTCTTTTCATTTCAATAATATAAAAGATTTTAAATAAAAGTACATGCTGTGTGAATAGTTTAGTCCGTCACTGTATGTACATACAGTGGCACAGAAAACTCTAGAATTTTGGAAAACCCGAGCGGCATTTATAAAAGAAGTTTATATTAAACGATAACATTATAGGTAGGAATAAAAAATAAAAACCTAATAACAATGCAAATAAGAGAGTGTATTTAACAAAAATCCTATTTTTGGGCACAGAAAAGTACATCCTGCTAGCTTAGAAATGCTAATATGTATAATCAATCATGCAAAATAAATAGTGCTACCAACTTTTGTCAGCTCTTAAGAAATTCATTCTTATTTCCTATTTTAATCTTATTTTGTATTAATATTTTTTTTCAAAAAAGTTAATAAAATTAATAAAATGTGTAAAAAAGGAAAAAAAATATGTTAAAAAGTTACGGAAGCTTATTGTTAAGTACCACGAAGATGGAATATCTCTTCGGGAAAGTGGTGAGGTAGATGTATGTTCCAAGACAATTATTATATTAAACTATAATTAAAAACTCTAAATAAAAAATATTATTTGTAAGTAGGGAAAAGAGTGGCCGTCCACGTAAAGTTACTAATCGTATAAAATGACAGATTCTTGGGGAGATAATACAAAATGGTAGAAATATAGCATTGAAAATCACAAAATACCTAGAATTTAATAATATGTCAATTCACACAGAAATCATGCATCTCATAGTCGTACCTATGTCCAGGATAATCAACGATATTAATAAAACAAAACACATAGGTACCTAGTATCTATTTACAAAAGCCCACGTTAACAAATAAAACCTCTTCTGGGCTAATGTTATGTTTCGCGACGTCAGTAAGTTTGACCTCTTCGGTTCTAATGGGAGTCAAAAATTTTGACTTAAAAAAATTATGAACTATTTATTGCCTATATAATTTACTTCAAGTTACTATAACATTTACTTCCAACTGTGATACATGATGGCGGTAATATCATGCTCTGGGGTCGCATATCAGCTGCTGGTGTGGGAAATTTTGTATTTATTATGACCACGATGGGCCTATTTGTTGATTAAAATCTTCTTGAAGAAAATGATAAACAAATTGAGACTATATACTGGCTGGTATTTCCAGCAAGACAGCGACACCAAGCTGAATTAGGGCATCGTAAAAGAATAGCTTATATATAATGTACCTCACCAACTCTATTATCCACCTCAGTTACCCGATTTAAATCACTTCGATTACTAATGAGAAAAAATAAAAAAAAAAACATAATTAACAGATGAATGGAATCACATTTTAGGAGAAGTTTTGGTTTTTTTTTATGAAAAATAGGCTGGAGTCAGTTTTAAGGCATATTTTTGGACCCACAAAATATTAATTTGAACTTTGGAAACATTTAATAGTTATAGACATTAAATCATATTTTTTGTATATAGTGCGTAGACTTTTCTGTGCCTTAAATATGATTCTTTGCTGATTTTGTTAATAAATGAATTGATCCTTGATGTTTTTATCCACTATTATTACCTGTTGCTATTGTAAATTTATTTTGTTAAAAATACACTTTTATATCTTGTTTATATTTCCTAGAATTAAGATAAATAGGGAGTATGTAGAGTTTTCTGTACCTACCTACATATGTATGTCGCAAATTAGCTTAAATTTTCATACCTAGTACCTACATGTAAACTTTTTATTTAATTCAAACTTTAAACTATTTACAAGCATCGAAAGGCCGTCAAAATTTAGTTACATACCTACGTCATCGGAACATTAATTTTTTAGTAACAAAAAGTCCTAATTAAAAGTTGTACTTTTTTCTGACATCGACGCTTTAGATAAACATGCGCAGGGTATTTATAAACGTTTCCGATTATTCAAAACAAATATGTAGGTACATAGTATGCCTTTGTAAGGCAACAAATCATGAAATTATAATTTGGTTAGAAGATCTTCAAAGTGTAAACATTTTGGTAGAATGTAATTTTTTATTCAAAAATCACTTACTAAATAGTCGCCATTTTTAAGCTGTAAATTACAAATTGATTTATTTGTTGGATACTCATGCTTATTTTTAACAGACGTACATAGGTATAAAACTTTTCTCTTTTTACACTTTCTCTCTTCCTTCTATGCAATCATACGTCAACAATGGCCATGTTGACTCGTTGGTGTAGTCGAAGTTGGTTTCTGCCCACCGTCTCCCACCAAAACAACAACAACATTAAAGTTTGTTCTTTGTTTTGTTTCTGGTAAAATTCACATCATACTATACAAAGTTTAATATTTTTCTTAATTTAGGTTTACGTATGTGTGTGTGTGAGAGAGAAATTTTAAAATGCATATTCTGCAGTTTTTGTTATTTTTAAATTAAAACATCAAGATAAAGTGAATATTAAAACTACATTAATATGTACTATAAACAACACAAACAATTATAATGTAAAAGTATTTACATGAACATATTTACCTATTTAAGTTTATAAAAAATACCTACGTGAATTAAAGAAAGAACATCATTGTTGCTGTTTGCTTGCTACCAATATTTCACAACTAAATACATAAATACATACATGAGTATGTAGTGAAAATGATTTTCTATACTACTATTTTGCATCTCTGTTCTAACTCACATTAACAATAAACTGAACAAATATAATAAATTTTATAATATAAATTATTAAATCAATAACTACATTGATTGAAATTATCTTCAGTTTTGAAAAGGTAAGATATATGTACATTTCTAAAGCCGAAAGGAAAACGAAAAATCTTTATATCTATACATACAGTATCGGCCAAAACCTAAGCACCCCCTCAGTACATTTTTTTAAATTTAAGAAAACAAAGTTACTAAAATTTATTTTTTTTTATTTATTTATATCTTTATTATTGGAAAGACAAGCTTAAGGAATTCAGAATTTAATAAAAAAAAAAATAAAATTCAAAAACCATTTTAAGTCGCAAATAAAAGCGGTCTAAACTAAAGCAGACCCAATTTAAGGTACAAAAATCAATATTTCGTTGCGTGTCCTTTATTCTGGATGACACACGCACATCTTTTAGGCATAGAGGATATTAAATTATTATCTATATCAGGTGATACTGCCTCCCAGGAGGCTATTTTTGCGGCTTCAAATAATTTTCTTTGGTTTTGCAATTTTCTCGGTTGATTTTTAAGTTAACGATCTCCCTCAAGTGAATTTAAAACTAGAATTCTTGATGATTGGAGAGCCGGCTTATCAAGACATCAATTGATTGCAAAATATTCGATCAACAATTCAATTATTTCTAGGCTAATTAAAAAGTATTTGCAGACTGGTCGCACATTTCCTACTCATTCTGGAGGCCACGTGAAAGTTCGCGACATGAAGACTCCTTTATTAAAAGGACAATCCAAAATGATCCTACAGTATTTGTCTGATCCTAGTTTTTAAATAGGTACCTTTTTTCTTTTACATACGTATACAGTAGTGGCCTTATAATTAGAAACGAATTTACCGCATACAGTGCCGGTCAAAAAAATAGCACCAACGACAAAATATAGTTTCATTCCAACGGAAAAATAAATGGCAGATGATTCCAGAATTGTATTATTTGGAAGCAAGAGATCACGTTCTTACGTAAGAAGATCCCCAAACGCAGAATTCAATGGTAATGGCATGAGGTAGTTTTTCTTACTATGGTGTAGGACCTACAAAACCACAATAAGAACATTTATGTTGGTATACTCGGGGAAGTAATGCTCCCTTGTGCTTCTTAAGAAATGCCCTTTGAGGGTCGTCCAGCAAGATAATCACTCGAAGCACACAAGCAAGCTTGCGACAAAGTGGTTTCGGGACAATGAAGTCAATGTGATGGAATGGCCCGCTCAGAGCCCAGACCAATTAAAAATTCATGGGAATATATAAAAAAATAGTGTCTCAAATGCAATCAACTAACAACGAAGCGCTTTGGACGATGCCAAAACGTTGTGCAGTCGTTATTACAAATAAAGAACATGCAAGAAGGTATTAGAATATACAAATCATACTCAACATAATTAATGAATCATTTATAATTATTTTTAGTTTGTTCTTAATTTAGTGTTTAATATTAGTACAAATTGAAGTGAAGAGCTATTTTTTTGACTGATTGTTTTTCAAGTTTTTTTTTTTTTTTTAAAGTAAAAATTTCAAAATAAAATAATTAGAAAAACTAAAATTTATTATTTTATGTAGTTATACAGTTTCCTAAGCGTCTTATGACAAAATTTGAAATATATCAATTTAACCTATAGGAAAATATGTATCGGAAACATATTTTCTTAGGCTTGGTGCTATTTTTTTGACCGCAGCTGTACATATCGCTCATTTACTTGAAGACCGTCATAAGTCAAAAAACGTGATTTTTGAGTTAGTGATGCAGAAATGTTCTTTTTATTCCGCTACATGTTGTATATTAATTTCATGATTTTATCTTGTGTACTTTTCGCGTGGGAATAGAATATGCCGTTATTTCATTTCATTTGTTTCAATTTTTTTTATTAATAATAACGACATATTTTAGTTACAAAATATTCCAGATTTTCCCTAAATAATATACAAATAACATATCATTTTATTATTTGACTTCGAAATTGAGGCATGTTCATGTTGTTTTACTTAACAGTGCAGAATAAAAAACTTAAAATGCGTTTTTTACAAAATGCCTTTTTTTGACTTATGACGGTCTTCAAGTAAATGAGCGATATGTACATTTGTTAATTTATTTTAAAAAATTATCTCACTATTTTAAAACTAAGAGTTCGAAATAGTTAATAGTGCATTTACATTACAGATAAATCTAGTAGATTTTAAATTAAATTTTTTCAAAATCTACATCATTTACACTGCATTTCTTTTGGACACTAGATAGCAAGATTCGCCATCAAGATTTCACTTTTTTCACTTCGCACTTTATTTATTTATTTTTTATATTATTTTTAATTTTATTTATAACTAGCTGTGCCCGCCACGTCGTCAGCGTCCTTGCAATATTTTGTTCAATTTTGCTTTGAAAGCAATCCACACGAAAGACCCAGGCATATTTACCAGGTAACCGCACTACGAAGGGGAAAAATTAAGGCAAACATTTTTAATTTTTTTTTATATGAATTTTGATAGTTTAATTTCCATTTAAGGGGAAAAACTGTAAGTTTAACTGTCAAAATGCATAAAAAAATTGATTGATTTTTTAGCTATTTCGATCAAAATTTATTTTTCTTTTGATTTATTAAAAATATTATTATTATTAAAAGATATTGTACATATTATAGGCATATCTTAACAAAAATATATTTTGGCGATTTTTCACATGAATTTGGGGGCAATAGGTGAAAAAATCTGACAACCCTGCTTTGTAACACTTTTTATCTCGTTTTCTCACCTAAACCACCCACCCAGTGTTGCCAGTAATTTTTACTATTAAATCATCAAAATTGGACTAAAAAATCCGCAAAACTTGCATAATAATTTTAAAATCAGCAAAAAATCTGATAATCACAATTGTAAAATTTTGAATTATTTTCTTGTATAAATTTTTTTATTTTTAATAGAAATATAAAATATGCTTTTATAGTTTAAATTAAATAAACTATTTACAACGCTTTCGATTTAAAGCAAACGAGATTCGCAGGGACACAATCTGTTCCGATGTTTGAAATCTAATATATATTTAATTTCATTAAACTGCCGAAGACGTTTCTGTCTATTAGAGAAATAGTTGTATGTATATAGAAAAAGTTTCAACGTCTCAAGTACGTTTTATTTGTCGGAAGATAAATAAAAAACAGCAACACATTCATTTTATAAAATCTGCAATTTAAAAGCAAAATTCTTCAAATCTCAACTTAGCACTTTTACAGTGAAAAATCAGCAAAATGCTGAGAAATCAGCAAATCTGGCAACAGTGCACCCACCTCTAAATAACAGATATTGAGTAATAAATAAATGTGAATGCATTGCTCTGCTTTGATTGATTTTCGTCTGTGTTTCCTTAATATTCTCATAACGCTGCTTTTATACCCAGCCGGGAAAGGTTATCAATAAGAAACGAGTAGGTAATACAAAGAATGTATAATAACGGGTCCGCCAAATAACTTTTTTTTTGAAAATGCTATAAAAAAAACTACGGAATATTTTCTCAAATTTCTTTTTTTATATGAAAGTACAATCCTTCCGGTTAATAATGGAAAATAATTTCATTTAAATGGCTGCCTCGGCTGGCCATGCAGTAGCCTACACGATCGGTCCAATTTTTAAGAACATTATCTATTGTGTGCAGCTGTTTTTTACCAATGGCTTCACGAATATTGTCCTTTAAAGCGTCAATTGTCTCTGGCTTGTCGGCGTAACACTTATCTTTGTTGAATCCAAATGTTGCCAATATCCTCCTCTTCGATTTTTGTGAACAAAAATCCGTTCAACATGGCCCTATAACGATCGCCATTGACTGTAACGTATGCCTCTGGACAAAAATCCGCACCAAACAGCAACTCGTTTTGGGTCATCGGCTTTTCAATGTATGCGCGCGGGATTTCTGTGCCCCAAATGCCGCATTCCCGCCAAGTTCAAAATGAGCTTCATCTGAAAAGATGATTAATTTTTTTTTTTTGGCAAAATCGGCATCATCTGTAAGTCAATATTTCCCAGCGTTGTTCAAGCGTATACACAACCATATTCGTTCAGCGGAAGGATATAACAAATTATCTGTCAAATCAGGCATGAGTTAAGTGTTACCATTCAAAAAATAAGTACTAGTTGAAAAAAAGTTAGATCGCGGACCCTATAATATGCTTCTAGTATCCATTACTCTTAACACGGAGCATGTGCGAGGAAAATAATGCATTATATCAATGTATCCTGCGCACGAATTTTATAATTCATTATTTCTAAAACATAAAATAATGCATATAAACCTAAGTAATTTCAATATTAAAATTCAAACAAAAAAATTCCAAATAATTAATTAATTTATATTTATACCAATAATGTTACTTACTGCATTTTAAACCTTGATGGATTAAACACATAAGCTACAGCAGGCTATCCTGCTGTGTCTTAGCATGGTCGCTGCAACAACAATTACTAAAATTTAAAGGGTGTTCCGATAGTGATGCAATTTTTGCGAGTAAAGCTTTAATTTTTACGCAGTTTATAAAATTATATCCGCTATAGCATAAAATATTAAAATAAAAATTAAAGGTTTTTGCGAAAGCGACACAAATTTACGTACGTAAGTATGTAGCCTTATTTTTGTACCGGAATGAAAAGAAGCTTTAAATCTACACAAAGTATATATAATTTGCCGTGTATAACAAGTACAAAAAATAAAACGATTTCGGTCTGATCTGATATTTGAACAGTAATAGGCTGAAACTTAAAATTTACGCAGACTATATTGTAAAATATCTTATATAACAACACGCAACGAAAATAAAATTTATAAAAATAAATAGGGTGTTCCCTAGATGTCGGCCTTATCTTATAACATTACACACAGACACTTGATATTTACACAGGGTATTTAGTACTCTGCTGTAATATAAAAGAAGTTAAAAATGAAAGGGTGCCCCATAAGACGCGAAAAAAATAACAACTTGTATTTTTTAAAGTTGTACTGAACCCTACGTGTGTGAGTCTGACTAGCACTTGACTAATTTATTTTTTTAAAGCAAAGCTACTGGTCTCTAATTACCTAATTATTTGAGAAAAATGATGTATGGATTAATCATTATAAAATAAAACAACATAATGACGCTCAATATATTATTCATAAAAAATTAGTTTTTGGGATTTTAATATTCATGTGATTAATTATATGTTTAACCCCAACTCAATTTATTTTTTCGAAAACACCAAATTCTTCTGCCTAATTTTTTTTAATTAATCGCTTAAAATTGAATATTTGATTAAGGTACCTGAACCTGCTTTTCTCTACTCAGTTTATCTTGGCTCCTCACAAGTCGAATGATATAGTAAGCAACTACTAGCAATCACTAGCAACCTGACTGCAATTTCGTAGTATAAATTGATTTAGAAAACCCAGAAGTTGAAATAGTGATTTTACGCACACGAACTAGGGTTTGAGAAACGCGTATTCCCGTCCGGAAATCCAAAAAATACATATATATATATATATATATATATATATATATATATATATATATATACATATATATATATATATATATATATATATATAAACTTTATTCTTTAAATAATATTTTTTTGAAGAATTATAAACAGGTAAAATTCCAGAGTTTACTTCTGGAATGCGATTTCTTCCGGTTATTGTTAAATCAGAATACAGATGATGAATATTAGTTTTTGTTATTGTTGTTTTTGTAATATTAAAAAATTTCCTTTCCGATGGAGTTGTTGCAAACTGCCATAACTTAATAAAATTGATTTTTTTCATAAACCAGTTAACAGATCGAATCTCTAACGATAACGAAAATTTCTTTTGAACTACTTTGTTCTTTAACTGAAAAAATACCGTTACTGCGGAACTCAATTTGATTATAGACAATTAAGAGTGCTATATTCGGACGTGCCGAATCTTTTATACCCTTCACCATGGTGATTTTGTTTTTACAGACATAGGTAATAAATTGATTTAATTTAAGAGACAAACGCACTAAAAAAAGGAACTGCGCTTTTTTCACTAATCAGCAATATTTCGTATACGGTATACATATCGATACCTTCCCATAAGAATGTATTAAGCGACATTTCTAAAATTGTTCAGAAAACGAAAATAAATTAGTCAAGTTCAGTATAATATAAAAATTCCAGTTGTTTATTTCTTTATGGTAATACACTTTCTATTAAAATATCAGGAGCCTACCTATTGCGGTTAAAAAATTAAGGTAATATTCGTGAAAAACACGTTACTAATGGACACACTTCAATTTTAAGTATTTGTTATAGCGGCCGAAGTAACACATCTACTGTAAACATTTCAAGAGGGTATCTATTACGGTTTATAAAATCTTGTCAATGTCGGAACACCCTTTTATTTTATTATTCATTATAGTGGCCATGGCAACTTCCTTTCTATAAATATATTAAGAGTCTACTTATTGCGATTAAAAAATAAGTCACTATAAGTGAAAAACATGTCACTGTCGGAACACCCTTTAATTTTTAGTAATTGTCATATCGGCCGTGGCAACACATCTTCTCTATCGGAACACCCTATAAGTTTTAATATTTTTTGCTATAGCGGCCATAGTTATACACCTTTGGTAAAATTTTCAAGAGTCTACCTATTATGGTTCAAAACTTAGGCCTTATACATGCAAATCACTCCACTATCGGAACACTCTTTAATTGTTAGGTTTATTTTTTTCAGACTTGTTTATATAGCGAACTAATTTTAATTTAGTGCTTGCATATTTTTAGTGAATTCCTCCTACAGTTCAAGAAATAAGCACATATTCGTGAATAACACCTCTCTATCGGAACACCCTATAAGTTTTAGTATTTGCTAGTATAGCGGTCACAGTTATATACTTTCTGTGAAAATTTCAAGCGCCTACCTATTACGGTTCAAAACTTAGGCCTTATACATGCAAATCACACTACTATCGGAACACCCTTTAATTTTTAGTTTTATTTTTTTATAGTTGTTTATATAGTGAACTAAGTTTTAATTACTGTTTGTAAATTTCAAGTGTATCCCACCTACAGTTCACGAAATATTCACATATTCGTGAATAACACCTCTCTATTGGAACACCCTATAAGTTTTAGTATTTGTTGCTATAGCGGCAACAGCTATACATCATCTGTGAAAATTTCCTATTACGGTTCCAGGGATAAAAGGCGCTGACAGACGGACAGACGGACAGACATTGTCGCGAAAACAATAGGGTTTCGTTTTTACACTTTGTGTACGGAACCCTAAAAAACGTCTCATTTAGTTATTTGTGTATTTTATTGAAAGGAACATAATATGTATTCTGAAAATCGCTTAATACATTCTTACGGGAAGGTATCGATATGTATATCGTCACCTAAAATGCTTAACTATGTAAAAATTTTCTATAAAAATTTTTGTGATAATTTTATAATATTTTTTTAAATCTTATAGAAATTTTTTTTGTAAAAATTTCAGACATTTTTTTTTAATATTTGTTTGAAAATATTTTTTGTGAAATATTTTATGGAATATTATTTGTAATTTTGTTTTTAATCTTATAGAAAATTTTTTTGTAATAGATTTTTTCAAAATTTTGTGTAAAAATTTTAATGAAGATTTTTTGCAACTGTTTTGTAAAACAAAAAATATTTGTAAAAATTTTATAGAAAATATTTTGGAATTTTTTTAATATTTCTTATAAATTTGTTTAAAGTTTTTTTTTTAATTTTTTGGTAAAAATGTTTTTTAAAAATTTTTTGTAATTTTTTTTTAATTTTTTTTTATTTTTTTATTGTTTTTGAAAATATTCGGTTAAAATAGTTTAACATTTTTTTGAATTTTTTTATTAAAATTTTTGTAAATTTTTGTAAATTTTTTTTAAAATTTTTTTTTGTAAAAATTATGACTACTGCAATCTAAATTACGTTCGAATTTTCAGATAAAAGCGAAAAAACCCTCTCCCAATATGTCTTTTGATTGCTCATGGTTACTTCGAAACTATGCCTGGCAGATCGATGGGCTTGAATTTTCAACCCGAACACAGACGGACGGACAGGCAGAATATACATAAATATATATGAATATACTACGATCGGAAATGAATATTGTAGAAATTACACACGGAATGACAATCTTAAATATGTATACTGTCGTAAATGGTATAAAAATTAAACCATGTTTCTGTAATTTTGTGCCTCTTTTTTAATATTTTCCGTAAAAAAAATTAAAAACAGACGAGACACAAAAAGACATACTGTTGCGTTATTGTATTGAGAACCATTGAAATATGGCAGAATTATTTTTTTTTAATAAATAAATAACGCTGTTTATTTATAACATTAAGTTTACTTGCCTCTAAAGAAAGTTTAATCGATTATTTGAATAGCAGGCCGCCTTCAACAGCTCTTCACTATAACAAATAAAATAAAGAAAAATTAAAATAATTCAACTTTATATTTTATGTAGTTAGTTACGTTGCTTAAACGAAATAAAGTAACGAGTAAAAATATCTTGTCTCCTACACTACAAACAAGTTAAGGAATCAATCTTTATGTTTCATTGAAATTGTTATTTGCGAAGTGTTAAATAATAAAGAACACGAAGAAAAAAAAAAAAAACAAACAAAAATTTTAACATTATTAAAATTTTCTGATTACTATCATGCTCAAGACCAGAAGCAGACAAAGTCAAGCATGATTTGTTGTTGTTTGTTTACATTATTTTTTTATTTGTTTTTCTATATTGCTGTTACTGGTTTCTCTGATTTTAAACTCTTTTCTTCGCTTCAACATAATGTCGAAAAGTAAAATAAACAAATTCAAAAAACCAGTTATTCACTATACGTACATATGTATGTATAAATGAATGTATTATGTATGTATGTACATCGGTACCAACTCCAACATGTTTTTAGTAGGTAGAAGTATTACTAAATTGTAGTATTCCCCCACATACATAAATACATGTGTACATACATACATACATACATTCATACTTATATACATTTATAATTACATACGTACATATGTATGTACATGTATAAACACTATTGAAAAAAGTAATAAGGACATTAAATAAAATACATATGTACATATAAAAATTTTTTTTAATTTTTTCTTATAAATATGTAGATAAACATCATAATTTCAATTCATGTGTGATTCAAAGATTTATTGTTATCAAATGTTTAGGGTTCTATTTCTAAACATTGCAAACGAACGCTATTAATACCGCATATATTATGTCTGTCCGTCCTCGTGTATCTCTTCAACCCTATAAGTTAACGCCCATGATTCACTATCATAATCAGTCGTACGGTTTGTCAAAAATAGCATTTGTGCTAAAAAAGTATGATAGTGTGAATTAGAACTGTAAGTATGTGTGTGACAAACTTTTTGATAGCTCCTTACGATTTGATAATCTTTTGTAAAAAATCATAAAATAATTTTTCCATGCGATCAGAGTTGCAAAATCTTTTTTTGTATGACAGTTTGGCACCTACAACGCCATTTTAAAACCTTTTTTTGAGTAGGACAGAATTCTGTTAGATTTTTTTTGTGGTTGAATCCTACGATGGTGTAGGAAGTTGTTTGGAAGAGGAACGAGAGCTTATTAATAAACTGATAAATATTATATTTACGATACCGTTATAAGGAATACACATGTGCCAGACAGACATAGATAGATTTAGGAAAAAAATTCTGTTATCTTTTTTTATATATGAAAATTAAACGAATAAATTTCTGCTCTAACGAATGTTTTACTTATGTATATGACCACCACTGTATGTAAATACATACATACATATCTATTTAAATATTCTATATACAAATACTTTAATTTGCATGCCGAATAAAGCAGATAAGCATAAAAATTTCATGATCACTCTAATGATGAGTGCTTGTAGCGCAAGGGGTTAAAATTATCTTAAAGTTATATAAAAATTTTGGAATGAATTATTACTCTATATTTTTAGCTTCCCCACTTTTCTTACCATTTTTTCATATTTTAAAAACTTTCCTAAAACAAATATCACTTTTGACGTTTTGATTCGTTAATGGATAAATAAAACTGGACATTTTTTTGTAGAACCTTGGTGAATTTGTTGATTTAGAATCTTTGCTAAAATGTCGAGATCCATTATTTGTAACGAAATTTTGATATATTAACTTAAATTTTTATGGGTACTTCATTTTTTTTTCTATAAAATTTGTATTTTTTGGTGATACCTATGTATATCGATTTTTTGTGTAAATTTAAATTTATAGTGAAATTTTGTCGATTGGTAAACATTGTATTTTAGATAAAATTTCGATTTTCTTGATGAAATATCGATATTTTGGTGAAGTACTTATTTTTTGGTGAAATTTAATTTTTTTAGGAGTTTTGATTTTTTAGTGAAATATTGATATTATTGTACAATTTCGATTTTTTTTGCAGTGTGGTTTTATGAGTTTTTGGATCACGATTTTTTTTTGTGAAATTATCGTTTTTTTAAATATTCATTTTGCTTTTGTGAAATTTCGATTTTTGTTTGTTGTCTATACCTATGAGGTTTTCAAATTTTTTGGTAAAATATATTTGGCGATGAAAACTTGATATATAAAGTTTTAAACGAAGTAAGTATTTTTAATGATGTATCGATAAAGTTTTTTTTTGTTAAAATTTTGAGCTTTTGGTGATATTATGGTAGAATCTTGATTTTTTGGAAGGTGTATATTTTTTTAATTTTCTAATTTTTTTGGTAAAAAATCTTTTTTTGGTGCTATTTAAATTTTTGTTGATGATGAATTATATCTGATAGATGGATATACAATATAATCCCCTTTAGTATCTGATGTCTCTAACAAAGTTATTTCTCTCCGAACGTAGTTTTAATTACTGACTGAAAATTTTAAGTGGCTGCCTCATATAGCTCAAGAAATAAAGACAGAAACGTAAATAACACGTCACTTTGAGAACACTTTTATGTGTCGTTTCTGTATTATAGGCGAGCGGCTCGTCTAGAAAATTTGTATGAAAAGCACTCAATTTTTTGAGTGATTCCTATACAAATTTTTTAGACGAGTCGCTCGCCTGTAATACAGAAACCGCACATTAGTATTTGTTGCTATAAGGGCCATAGTAATACACCTTCTGTAAAAATTTCAAGAGTCTACATACATCGGCAACACTTATACATATGTGAAAATTTTAAGAGTCTACCTATTGCGGTTGCAGAGATAAAAGGCGCTGACAGACGGACGGATAGATGTGTTCTTGATTAACGTGGGTACCTGCCACGGTGGCTTAATCCCACGGTGCTCCAAACACCGAGTGAAATTAAGACTTAGACTAGCGCCCCCACTGTGTAGTAACGGCGCACCCTACGATAACGTGCCCTGAGACGGACGGACAGATGTGTTACTAGATTAACGTGGGCTCCTGCCACGGTGGCTTAATCCCACGGTGTTCCAAACACCGAGTGAAATAAAGACGTAGACTAGCGCCCCCATTGTGTAGCATAACAACACTTTACGATTGCCACCAATCACAATTTGTGTGTATACAGTCACAATGAGTAGCAATTTATATAATATGGCAAGCCTTTCCAAGGCAAGCCTAGATCCACATTATATCCTCTTGCTTAGAGGTTTGGAGTCTATCCAAACTCCGTCTGTTGAGAGTGCAACAGCACACTTGATCGACCACATCTACATGAATCGATCTTAAACCACAACCACCACGTGTACCCCCGAAGGGGACCTCACCAATAACCGGTCACAGAGAGGATAGGCTCTCTGTGGGGCCACCGATTCCCGTGGTACCAGTCCTTTGGGCACTGGTCGGGCCTCGAAGAGGACCCGTGTAATAAAACAACAGACCTTTTCTTCCAGATTTAGGCTCTAGGAACCTAGCGTCTGGTGCCCCTATTTTCCCCGAGTGAACCGCGTCAAAGCATTTGCCATTCCTGCAGTGACAATTGGAACCCCTAGAGATTGGAGACGGACGGACAGACATTATTAAATTAAATGCAAACAAAAAACTCTGTGTACATTTTAAACCTATCAAATATAATTATACAAACCTTATCGAACACCGCCGCACTCTTATTATTAATCTAATTAAAGAACTTTTATGAAAAAAAAATATTTACAACTATTTAATTAACTAAAGTTTTAAATTTATGTAATTTAGCGGTTTTAAATCCTACCCTATCTGTAGAGTTGGCAACCTTGCTTTAAAGGCAAACGGGCAGAGAAAAAGACATAAACCTACAACTTGTTTTTGTTTTTGATCGTGAATTATCAGCTAAACTGGTTTTGGTTTAAGTACGACCGATCAGTTTTTGTTATTATTCATGTCTTATTGTTTGGTGTATGTGATTTTTGTTGTATTTTAGTTCTTTTTACTTTTCTCTTAACAAAATTTAAAAAAAAACACCAAGTCTTATGTTTTCTTTCTTTTTGGTTGATTCTAAAATGATTGTTCGTATTATGAAATTCAATTAACCATTGATACGAAGAAGTATGTTATAAGAAGCATATGAAGGATGACAGTTTGAGAATCCAAATCATTTTCTTTTCCAAGTTTTTTAAAATTTTGTTTTAAAAAATTAACTTTATTACCGAATTCCTTCTAACAAAAAGTTCTTTTTCATTATTTTTCCATAAAACAACTGAGTTTTGAAAAATAAATACAATAAAAGTCTTTAAAAAATTAAGCTCCATTTTTACAAGATATAACATGTGGAAAAAAAAGGCTTTTTGGAAAAAGCGCATTAATAAAAAAGTCTTATTAAGAAAAGTTCGTTTTGAAAAAGTACCTTTTTGAAAAAATTACTTAAAAAAATAACTTAGTGAAAAATCTACCATTGTAAAAAAGTACCTTTCAAAAATTTTAATAAAAAGATATTATATAAAAAATACTTTTTAATACCTTTTGCTGAACAATGCAAACTACGTTTATTGTGAAATGGCGATTCGTCATACATGCAGTATTTGATTATTGGTGTTTTTCCTGTGGGTGGGCAGTTGATTTTCCAGAAATAGAGAATTTGGGAAGAAATTATTAAGAGCATTTCAAATTGAGTTGATATGACATAATCGGATCTGTTCAGTTGTGAGAGTGTTAGAACTATTAAATTGGTATTAATTTATTTTTTACTAGCTGTGCCCGCTACTTCGTCAGCGCTTCAGATATGGTTAATGTATTTACTTTATATAAAGGTACCCATCCCTGGGTAATTACTAATAGGCTTCAAGTGAAATTCTAAAATGTATATAACATTCTTAAATTATTGTACAGTTCTGATAAAATTTATTAGGAGATATTATTAGGGGAAAAAAGTATCCTATATTTAAATCAAGATACTAAGGTAACTCCTTACAAAATTTTATTAAAATTCATCCAGTAGTTAAAACGTGATGCGAACACATATAGATAGACAGACAAAAATTCTAAACATTGCTGTTTTGTATTGCATTTCTATTACTATCAATTTTCAAAAAATATGTCATGAAAAGGCTTGGCCCTGTTACCGTTTTATTTTATACTAGCTGATTCCATACGCGTTGTGTGTGTCCTAACAATATTTTGTTCGATTTTGCTTTGAAAATAATCCACACCAAATTTTAAGACTCTTACGTATTTACTTTATATAAAGGTACCCATCCCTCGATAAAAATTTAAAATTTATATAAAATTCTAAAAATTATTGTAAAGCTCTGTAAAAGACAGACAGGAAATGAGTTACTCATTAATTTAAAACAGCGACATATGGTGTCTAAAATATGCTGCTTTCAAAAATAAAAGATGTCTTAAAGTACGCAGTACCTTTAAATCGGTAAAACAATTCGGCGTACTTGCACTGTTTTTTCTCCATTTTCTCATGGAAAGAAAGATAGACAGACAAGAAATTAGTTGCTGTTTTATTATATGTATAGATATAGATAGATGTACATACATATAAGTATATATATTTCTTTTACGATAAACTACTGAAGCGTATCCCAGTGCTTATTAACAAAGGGTTGTTTGCTTCGATTAGGTAAATTTCTCAACATATTGCTGCTACCATTCTATCCATAAATAGCTAAAATAAATCAAAACTATATACATATTTATTAGAGAAGGTATAAAACTTGTATCCGCAAAAAATCAATATAAGACGCAAGGCGAATTCAATACTAAGGTAGCTGTATCGCGATAACAATTACAATAATAAAAAACAGGCACTTGATTTTAAGTGCATGGGTCAAATATATGTTTTATAATAAAATGTGTTTTTACAAGCGTAGAACTTTAAATTGGCAGCACTGTTTTCTGTGACAGCTTATTTAATAATACATTCTCGGTTGTTTTGAGGTTAGTTTGGTTTGGCAGTTTATCATAATTAGACACACGCTAGAGCAATGTTTGTATATTGTTAAAATTGTTTTTCAAAATCATGTTTTAATTCGACAAATTCATCGGTGCTGACGTGCATTTTATCGTGCCCGTAATATTGCCTCAGTAGGTTAGTAGGTAGCGTACTAGTGTATCAGCCCGGTGTTGTGTGACAGCACCTTTTTTATTTTTGGCAGCGATATAATTTAAACACTATTTACAGAACTCTACAATAATTTTAGAATTCTATATAAATTTTAAAATTTTATACAGGGATGGGCACCTCTATATAAAGAAAATACATAAGCCATAACTAAAGCACTATAAAAGTAGGAGACGTAAGATTTGGTGTGGATTATTTTCAAAGCAAAGTCCAAAAAAAGATTGTCAGGGCGTCTACGACGTGTCGGGCACAGCTACTTTTCAATACAATTAAGTAGCTGCCTACACGACGACGACGACGATTGTAGCCAACGGGTACCATCTTTGATGGGGTAAAGTACAACACAAACTTTGAGTTCTAGTTCCTCTCGAATTTTAAGAGTTCTTGAAATAAACAATTATTAGTATTTACTTTGTATGGATTCTTTGGGGAAGAAAATCTGATAAATATAAATTTTAAGAAAATTATTGTTTATTTAAAATATGTACTTGAATATATTTAAAAAACATATTTTTATAACTAAAAACTAAATAAAAATACACAATTAAATCATACTTGTGTTAATAATGTGCCTGCGAGGTGTGTTAAAAAATAAACGGATAATTTTACAGTTTCTGTCATTAATTTTAAGAAAGTCGCCTACTAGTGACTTTCCTAATATCCCTTGAAAATAATGAAAAAATTGAAATTGAAAAATTGAAAGATTACATTGAACGTGCTTAAGAATTTCCCCTAACAAACAATTATAAAATTGAGTTAATAGATTTGGCAATAGACACATATCCATACATACATAGGTATCTACATACATACATATATCCTTTAAAATAACCAAATTGATATGAATGAGAATGAGCAAAAAAAAATTTATTTTCAAAAAAAAAAAAAATACTTCCCTTTAATTTAAAACATACCTCGTATATAGATTAAAATATTCTATAGTTAAAATTGTACAAAAATAAACACATTTATTTACTCTCGGTTCGTAATTCATACGTAGAGCCAAAATGTCTCCCATTCTCTTCTGTAGGTACGAATTAAAAAAAAAAATACCGTAATTGTGAATATATTTTAATATTATATTCTACAACCATTGTTGTTTTTTTCACATGTTTTTGTTTTTTAATTTAACTAACAACAAAGCAACAGCTGGTATTAAAAATTAAAAAAACCTCTCGCACTCTGATGAAGAGGGGTGGGATGGATCACAAATATGTACGAAGACTGTTGCTGTCTGTATTCTAAAGATAATATTTGTTGATTAATTTTATTATTTGTATTAAGATTAGGGCTCCATATTCCCAAAGCTACCTACCGTACCGGCTTTAGCATTTATTTTTATTTCACTGATAATAAGTACACAATCAAATTGTTTTAAAATCAACAATGTTAAAGCGACAATCTACAACGCCTCATTTTCGCATAAAATATAATAATTGTATTTTTATAAAAATTATATTTTGGTTGGTTGTTTTCATTGAATTTTTATCTCATACACATTTAATATTATCTATAGAGGTAAAGGTTGTTCGTTGTTTTGGATGTGAGATGTAAATTTAGAAATTACTCCTGAGATTTGAAGAAATTTATTCAACAACACTTAAAGTGCATCTCAGGCTGGTATAGACAGTTTAGATATTAATTATAGTTTATATTTATTTAATTATAGTTTGTATTGAGAACTGTAAGAAGAGTTAAAGCAACTTCCCCGTCAAAGAATTAGTCAAACGAATTTTATTTTAAGGTAAACGTTTTAAAAAGAAGTTCGTAAAGAAAACTTACTTATGCCACATACATATACACGACATGTTTTTTACACATGACTTTTTAACTGTGTGAGTCATAAGTATGTAGTTCTCTATTTCTGTCAAAATTGTTGTTTAAGAGAAGACTTTTAATATTTGGTCACAAATGTCTTACGCTGCTATTACACATGCAAGTAATTGCATACAAGTATTGTATAGGTATTATTTACGAAAATGGCGAATAATTATTCGAAAATCTTGCAATTTGCATGCATGTTTACCATACATGGGACTAATTAATTAGATTGAGTAATTAATTGACAATTTCATTAGCATTGAATTCTAAATAATGCTAATCAAGTTTTCTTCATTACCATTGTTTTCATTAATGGTAATGCTTTTTAATGAAAAAGCTGCATTATTAATTATTTAAAAAACAAAATCATTACCATTAATCAATGATTAAGTTATTAAAAAGCATTTTCATTATTGGCCACATTTGCATTCAACCTTTTTGTAGTGATGTTTTTAAAGAAGTCCTACGACCATTCTCTCCTCTCCTATTATTTGCATTTTTTCAGATAAAGACAAACAAAAATCAGAAAAAATACATATTAAAAAATTCTGAGAATTAAATTCCTATAACAAATTTTTAACCTGTTGGAGAATGTGTAGTAGAGATTTTCAAAACTAAAGTAAATGCAATAGTAGTGCTGCAGGCAGGAAATTGTTACTTTATTCGTAGTTATTAAAACCAAATGCGATCATAAATTTGTGTTTCATAAAAACAATGATTTTTTAATCAATTATAATTAGTAATTATACAATTTCATTACATTTCCATTACCATTGGTAAAAACAATTGTAATTAAAAATAAAACAGTAGCATTCAGTGGTAGTTAAACTTATTTTCATTGTAACTATTTGGAATAATGCCAATGAAAATTCCATGCTAATGAAAAAATACCAAGTATGATGTTTACACATGCAATTAAAAAATTCATTTTAAAAATGTGGCCGAAGCGAAAGATTTCAAAAATTGCTCATCTGTTGTCTTTACTTAGTTATAAACCAAAGTTACCAACAGCATTTAATTTTTACATTTGTAGGAAAACAGTAAGGAACAAATCTTGTTTATCGAAGCTTCTCCAATCAGAAAAAAATATCCAGGGTGATAGAGATTTGAAAAATAAGAAAAAAAAAAAAATAAACTGAAAAAAAAAATTGGTGGTCGCCCACATATTCCCATAACTCGGCCTGTGAATTTTTCATACCAAACTGTGATTTTGTGCTTCATTTTTAAACATATTAGGTCAATATGGTTATCAAATAAAAGCTTTTGAGAATATCTTTTAGGTGGTGCTAAAATTAAAAAAACCCAATTAGAGTCAAAACAATTTTTTTATTATTTTTATTTGAAATATTCAGAAGCCCATAATTCGGAAAATATGGGCGACCGCCAATTTTTTTCTTTATCACCTTGGATTTGTTTTTTTTTTTTTCGAAAAGCTTCGCTAAACTAGATTTATGCCCAGTACACATCAGAAAATTTTAATTGTTCTTTTTTTTATAAAATCTAAGTTCTGAAATAAAACCAACTGGTTTTTAGTGAATGTAAATACGCAAATAAATACCTTAAAACTTTTATTATTGTAACTCTGGTAAATCTGTTTATCTTTTTGACATTTAACTTTAATTTAGCTACAAGTTCGTAAAATGTGAGTGTGTAAACCCTAGGTTAGTCTGTATAACTTTTCACTATACAGATATCTAAGCCTTCGGTTTGCACAATGACTTATTGCCGCCCTAAAATATTTTTGTGTGAACTACAGAACCACTAACGACTTACATACATACATATGTATACATTTTTAAGTCATTACATTACATTTGTAAGTAATCGTCAGCGAACGCTGGTTTCTTTTAATTAATGGAATACTGCTTGCCATTTGAATGCCTCGATAGACTGATTGTCTTGTCTATCATTCTGGGCGCGTAGGTTCGATTCCCAAAAAAATCAATATTTCAATTAAAAATAAATTTAAAATCTATACTTATAATAAAACAGTAACAGGAGCATTTCTGTTCATGAAATATTTTTGAAAATTTTGTTGTTGGTGCAGTTAGTAATTGAAATGGAATACAAAACAGCAATTTTTAGAATTTTTATTTTTTGTCCGTCTGTCTGTATACACATCACGTAAACCCTGTAGATGGATTTTAATAAAATTTTGTGAGGAGGTACGTTAGTATATTGGTTCAAATAGTGGATACTTTTCTTCCGCAAAATTATCTCATTTCCAAGAGAAAATAGAGAGAAAGCTCGAAATTATACCGATTTCAAGGTACTGCAAACTAGGCATCACCTTTTATTTTTGTCATTTTAAATACTATTTACAGAACTCTGCAATAATTTTAGAATTTTATATAAATTTTAGAATTTTATCAAGGGGTGGGTACCTATAGACAACCTGTGTAATGAATGGAAAGCCTTGTGCTTCCAAAATAAAAAGTAAAAAGGCATTCTAGAAGGCCTTCATACTCCTTCTTTTTACCGCTAGGTACTTCTTTCTATTGTATGTACATACGTATGTTTGTATAATACATATGTACGTATGTACAAAAATACACGTAAACGTGTGCATATTAGTATCTAAAAAAAAAGAAAATTAAGCGATAAGTTTTATCACGTATTCGTACAATAGGAAACCGGTAAAAAAAGAAAGAAAATAATTCATTATTTTTTTATTTTATTGAGTTGTTTTTGGAAACAAATGAATTTTGCTTGAAAAGAATATGAATGTACTCGTTCGTCGTACATTTTAAACATTTTAAAAATAACGAACTGCGCGATAAGATAAAAAAAGTTGGTACAAAAATACATGAATGAATGAATGAATTTTGCTATATACTTATTTTATCATGAGATATAATTCACAGAAGACCGACCCCACTGCGCACACATTTACTCACTAACTTGTGTTTGGTTCGGTTCGTTTATTTGCATTAGATAACACTTTTTGTTGTTGCTTTTATTTATTTTTGTTTGTATTTCTAAATACTAGTAAAAAACCATAGACCCAAATTCTTTCAAAATAAAATTAAAACAAATAAAGAAAACAAGTCAGACAGCAGGAGGGGGGGGGGGGGGTATATTCGGCTGTGTCGAATCTTGTAGACATTTTGCAGTGAAACAAAGATTGTTAGGGTTGGTGTAAAAAATTGCTCCGATATGTGCCATAGCTATTTATTTATAAAATATTTAATATTTAATAAAATGCACTATGCATTAACACTTTTAATTTTTCAATTTAATTCAATTTTTTGAACTGCGTTCAAAATCAAGTGTAACGGCAATGAAACTGCAGTACCTGCAGCAGTTATGTTGGCTTGAGTCGCCCGGGTTCGTACCCCAGCCGCGCTAATCATCAACAGCAATTTGTTGTGATATACATATATGTATATAATCTATATGTATAAGAATAAGTTTTTCTATTCTAGCTAATATATAACATCGGTCGATTTAGTTCTATAGAGTAATACCGAAATCTAGCATTAAATCGTCGGCCAAGTAAAATATTAATAAAATGGCTATTTAGCTTCAGAATTGTTTGGCCTTCTTGACACCAGAGGCGTGAAAAACACTGAGTTGTCAAATGTGAAGCTTTTCTCTATTATTTCCTTACTCTCCTTACCGCCTGTCTATCTCTACTATATCTCTTTCCACAAGTTAGTAACACAGTTAATTGGTAGGTAATAATTGACCGAGTTACTTTTCTAAAACAAATATTTTTGTGTAATTTTTTAAAAAAAAGTTATTTTTAGATTAATTTTCTTTTTTTTCAATTGACAACATTTCTGTAGATTAACGACATTTTTAGGGCTCGGTACCTAAGTAAAAACATAACCCTTGTTTTCGCTACAATATCTTTTCATAAGTATGTCAGAGCCGTCTATTTCTAGAACCGTAAAAATTTGTCTTGTAAAATTTGTATTAGTGTGGCCGTTATAACAACAAATACTAAAAATTAAAGGGTATTCCGATAGTAACGTGATTTTCACGTAAATATTTGGCCTTTCTTTTTGAACCTTAATTGATGATTTTCAACTACATACATACATATGTTAATGACAGACCGTACTTGTGCAACAATAGTGTATAACTCGAAATTTTTATACATATGTATGTATATTTAATTCTTGTAAAAAATCTCCCTTTGTTTTAACTGCTCTCTACTGAAAATGTTAAAATTGCGAGTTATTGGACTGTTATATATATATATATATATATATATATAAATATATATATATATATATATATAAATATATATATATATAAATATATATATATATATATATATATAAATATATATATATATAAATATATATATAAATATATATATATATATATATAAATATATATATATAAATATATATATAAATATATATATATATATATATATATATATATATATATAAATGTATATATAAATATATATATATATATATATATATATATATATATATATATATATATATATATATATATATATATATATATATATATAAATAAATGTAAAATACATTTCGATAGCCCGCCTTACAAACTGTTATTGTTTTTTTGTGTTAGAGTGATGCTTTATCTAGCGATTTTGTCTCTATTTTGCGTTTAAATTTATTGGCTTGTATTAGACAAAATAAGTTAACATTGCTCGTTGCGGTCTTATTTAGCTTTGTTAAAAGCTAGGGGCTGGACAACGTTACGAATTGCGTGTTTATTTAGGTTTGTCAGTTAAATCAACTGTATCTGTAAGAATCCCTAATATTTAAAATTAATTTGAACGCAAATAAATATTTTAGAAAATGATAATATTTAGCACGTGTTCCTCCCAAAAAAAAGAAAATATAAAATACAATAACAGATGAACAGTGGTGTTCAGAACAATAGAGGTGACCTCAATCGACGATTTTTTTTGTCGGAAATATCATAATATGGCTTTGTAATTGTGTTTTATGTTATTAACGTCAGGGTACTGAGTAGGCGAAGAAAGTGTTCATTTGTCAATTTGCTGGCAAACCACTAATCGGTCATTGTTTCCTGACCGATTCATGATACTTTTATTAACTACTAGCTGTGCCAACACACTTTGTGTGCGTCCTAACAATATTTTGTTCGAATTTTAAGACTCTTACGTATTTACTTTATATAAAGGTACCCATTCCTGGATAAAATTGTAAAATTTATATAAAATTCTAAAAGTTATTGCAAAGCTGTGTAAAAGGTGTTTAAAATATTTTAATAACAATGTAATTCCACAAAGTAAAAATACAAATCAAATACACATTTTATTCAATTGGCTATTTGGCAGTAAGTAATTCATATTTTGCCATTGTTTTAAAACAGCGTCATCTGTTGCGCAGCCGTATTAAATCGGCAAAAAAATCGACGTAAGAAAGGCATCACCATGTCATGACCTTGACACCACAATATTTCAGGGTCTTTTTTGTGTATTGTGCATTGAACTCCTTATTTTTAGGTCGTTGCACATGCTGTCTAGATCTGGTTTAGCCTTACAAAACCAGTTTGGCTTTTCTCTACTTTTATTTCGGCATGCGGCTGTCTGTTTCTTTGTTACTTTCAAACAAATTGTTTTCAAATAAGTGTCTACGAATGATAACTGTGTAAAGATTTTAAAAAATGTTATATAAAACATTTGCTAAATAGATAGAACTGTACGGCAATCATTATTACTCAATAGTTTTGACGCTTGCCTTACAGCAAAAAAAAAAAAAAAAATAAATAAAAAAAACAGGTGAGAACAACCTTTATTTCTATCTCAAACTATTTCATTTATTTGAGACTAAGGGCGCCCATAGCATCAATATTTAATATATGTATGTGTGGCCGTGATCCCTAGCCTAATGCTTGTCATTGCTCTTCAAGGACACTCTGCATGTATCGTCTTTTTCAATTTTCATTTTGGCCAGTTAATACTGTCACTAACGCCCTCCTGCCTCAGAAGTGCCTTCGGAGATTAAGCTTTTCAAAGTTTCAAAGTACAAAAATGTATTAAAGAAAATATTTGGTGCTATTATTTTGAACACAGCTGTACATTTTTATTATATTTTAACAGGCCACTGATTTCAAATGTCTGAAATTGACCCAAACATATAATTTGTATAGACGCTTGTACTCTTGTGTTTGTACATTTGTATATATGTATGCATGTTTACATGTGTATACGGGGCTGTGTATTTTGTTTGTGCATATTTTTAATATATTTATTAATTTACTACTTGCTCGTTTGTATTTGCATATTTACTAGCAGACATACATACACATATAGGTAAAATTACCCAGTTGGCCATGGTCGTTAGACATCCATTAGGACGAATACAAATCAATTGAAAATCTGCGACGTCATATGTGAGATAGATGCTAGAGAAAATTGTGACCGAGTTTTACAAAAAAATATGACAAAAAAGAGGCAAAACTAATATTTACAGATAATTTTTAATTTCTGCACTCTAACGTCATGTGAAGTTACGTATTACGTACGGAACTTGAATGTGCAGTTACGTATGAAAATATTTTTGAATCAAATTCATTCACACACTGTAAGCGTTTTAAACGATTTAAAAATATTTTAAAATAATAGCTTCTTTAACGGATAATTTTTTCTAAAATTGTAAAAGGTATTAATTATCAACTTATTTCAAAACATTTTCTAAAATGTTTTTTTGCAATTTATATTGTATGTATTTTTGTTTTACAATGAATATATTTTGGATTTTCAATCACGATTCAATTACAAGAAAATCTAACAGAATTTTGTGCTACTCAAAATGGCGGTGTAAGATTTTGCAACTCTGATCGCATGGAAAAAAATATTTTATGAATTTTTTCAAAAGATTATCAAATCGTTCAGATTTGTCACATACACTTCTTATCCACACTATCATACTTTTATCAGCACACATGATATTTTTGAAATGCAATGGCATTTTATTAGGTCATATCTTTGTAATTTCCTTTGTCCTTAGGTAAAATGTTACTACCATTGGAAAGACCACTATTGTTTTAATTACAAAAAATCAACAAAAAAAAAATTATACTAACTCTTCATTACTATCTAAAACGTAGCTTGATAGTTATGTTCTCACTAGTGATGCAACGTAACATTTAGTCAAATTTTCGATACTTTTGGTACAGAAGACGTTACAATTTCAAAGATAAAATTTCAAAATGCAAATTTTTTATGAAAAAATTTTAGTTTTGCAAAAGAAAATCTTAACTTTTTTATTCTGGACCTGGCAACATTGGTTTCCACATCAAAAGCGCTCGCTAACCGTACCAAACAAACAACCTGTGACAAGGATGTTCACCAAAAGGTATAACAACAAGAACTAAAGTTTGTTAACTACATTTTAAAGCCGATCTTTCCGAAAAATACAGAAAGTTAACGTTCATATGGCTAAAACCTAGTTAAATGGTTTTACATAGGTACGAAATCGCAACGATATGTAAGTAGGCTCAAAATCGCAACGACATATTTTCTGTGAGTACCTCCGTGTTCGTTCTCTAAAGGTTAAATGAATACAATAAGTAGTTATTGATTTGGTATTCAAGGTAATACTTTACCGTAATCAATTCGATTACTTGCATACATATACGAGTATAAATTTTTCGTATCTACTATAATTCTTCTGATTTTTATTTACTTACATATAAATAAAAGATTTATGTTTATTTGTTTTATTTATTCAGACAAAAAAGCGAAATGTCTTAACGAATTCGTAACGACAAGTCAGTTTTCAGACAACCTACCGAAATGTCTTAACAAATTCGTTACGACAGGTCTGATTTCCGACAAACTACCGTAATGTCTTAACGATTTCCTTACAACAAATCTGACATCAGACAAAACCGAAACCTTTGGTATTTTAACAATTTCTTAGTCCTCTTAAACGATAACCAACAAAACTGAAAATTATGGTTGTTTTTTTTTTAAATAACTTGAAACTGTTTTTTTTTAGGAAATGTTTGGTCAGCTGGGAAAGTGTCGAGTATATCAGCAAAACTAGACAAACTTTTTTTTTTAATTTCAAAAACTATAAAACTAAATACACACTAATGATAGTAAAAATTGAAATAAAAAAAGCATTAAATAAATACATACATAAATAAAAATTTAAAAAAAATATTTAAAATTTGATAAAAATTAAATGGCAAATAACGCACCTCATTATCGATTACAAAAACACAAACAGTAAACAAAAATAAAATCTTTTTGAATGGAATGGAATTCAAGCATTTGTTTAAGATAAATAAAATAAACATTAATAAATTAGAGATATAAAGTAAATGAAAAAAAAGTGTTGCTGTGTGTCTCTATGGTGCCTCGATAAAAAAATATATATAAATAATAGAAAAATAATAAATAAACAGCTTATAGCCGTCGTCAGTAGTGTCTGACGCCTAATTGTGTTGTTAATATTTAAACCCATAAAATGTAGTCAATATTTAAGTGACAGCTAATGCGTCAGTAAGCAATGGATGCCGGTTTTTTTCCAAAATATTTAATTACAGCATAATTGCTATTACTAAAATTTTTTGGAAAAAGTTATTATACAACAAAGAATCAAGGGAATTAAATTCACTTACGATAAATAAAGAAGTGGAATAGCTCACAGTATCTTTGATGTCAAAGAAATGGAACCAATCTTTAAGCATCCAACACATTTTGTACCAAACTAAAAAGGGCAGTTTATATTTTTTGAGTGTTTATACCAGGGTTCAGAGTTTTTCATTTATGAATATTCAAAAATCAAAATTTGTCATAAATGAAAAATCTAAAATTTTATATTAATTTTTCACGCTCATAAACGAACAACAAAAAATATTCTGCCTATGTTCATACATGAATGCGTGTACTTGCTTGTCTTTTTTTAATATACATACATATATACATGAAGAGTGATAAATTAGCTTCTTCTCGTTAATGTTCTTTTTCATAAATGTTCATGTTCATTTATGAACGTTAAACATTTATAAAATTTGTCATAAATGAACATGAAATAATTTTCGGCCTACGATAGCACATGCAGAAGAAATAAAGAAAACATTTTGTTACTGCATACGCCGGCAGATGCACATTACAAAATATGTGCGTACAATTATGTCTGCGAATGCTTATCGCACATTTTTCTACGATCGTTTCATTTATGTAAAATCATCAAAATTGTAAATACTCAAATATGAACACTGAACAACAAAATTTTTTCTCATTTATTCACTTTTGAACAGAAAGAGAAAAAATAAATCATCGCAATCATAAATGAAAAACACAATATATTTTGTAGTCTCTCACACATGTACATATGAGAAGATGCAGCTAAAATATAAAATGTAATTAATACATGAATGCACAGTGGGTGAACATTACGGTACAGTGGTTTATACACATTTTTCATTTTTACATACAAAATGAGAAAATAAATCATAAGGAGGCGAGGTTTAGGAAGCTCCTATAGCGCTCTATTTTTTAAATTATATTTAGCTTAAAAACTGAATAACTAAAGTCAAGGTGGTATTTTGAGAAATAAAATATTGATTTGGAATTGCCACAAAATCTAAACGGATCGAGATATTCTTACAAATATTTTGAAATTATATAGATAAAAGAGCTTTTAATCAAATGGTGAAATAAAATTTGAAAATTTTCTATTTTAACATATAAATTCCCAGACCGGGGAAAAAATTTCCCAAAAAAGTATTTTTTTACTGGGCTATCAAATCCTTTTTGAAGTATGTAGCTAGCAGTTGATTCTTTAAAAATCGGTTTATGTTTTTTTTAATCTGTGCTTTGCACTCCGAGAAATTTAACAAAAAATTTACTAGTACCGTAGTAAGTTTAGTTTAATAAGCAAAAAAAAAATTGCACCTTTTTGTATTTTTTACATTTTTCCATTTCAGAGGCTTGTAACGAAAAGCGCTATCAGAACAAAACTTGAAACTAATTAATTCCAAATTTTAGGAAGAATATAGCCAACGTCTTCAAATAATAATCCGATCATAAATAAGTACACCACGACAAAAATACTAACTTAAGGTCGGCAAAATTAAAACAAAAAAATTGTAAGCCAATTTTCTCCCAAACTAAAATAGATAACCTGCACATATGTATAAGCAAATTTTTTATAGATATTTTCAAGGTCTACTTAAATTTAAAAAATCTTAACATTTGAGTTAAAACTAAACTTTTTATGACATTTCCAAAAAATTATATACCCGAGGTACCTAACTTTGGGGGTTTACGGTCGGCTCCCTTCAGTAGCTTCGCAGCTCGACTCAGAAACACCGCTGCTTTGCCTCTGTGAGATTTTATTAAGATATCTTCAGTGGTTTATGAGATACCGAATTATGTTCAAAATAAATCGTTTAAATCATGATTTTTAAGATAAACTTACAAACGTTGCTTTGGCGTAAGTCTATTTAATTGCTACACCAAAGTAACCTTAAAAAAACAGATAACTGTTAAATCAGCTATCACAAGAACAAAGCTGCCAATGTTCTCTACCTTAAAAAAAGCTTTATTTGCAAAGCTTCTTTATCGCCAAAAAAAGATACTGCAAATCGCAAAACAAAATACTGAATCAGTCTAACGATTGCTTTTATTCTTGATTGCGAGCAAAAATGTCACCAACTTTGCCCTAAGCTGTTTATACCCAAAGCTTTTTCAAACACTTTTTTTTTGATGATTTCCAATTATATGAGTCAAAAATGAAATACAACTCTCATGCATGGGCCGGTGTTCCAACGTCTGTCTTGGAGCTACTGCTCCGCGTGCAGCAGGAGAGAGCGAAAAGCTTATAGGGGACAGAAGGGTATCCAACTTTATTGACTCTCTTGAACATCGACACAATGTGGGTTGGGTTTCGTTCTTTTATAGTTACTGTATATTCCATTATGCTTTGATACGCGAATTGTTCACGATATTGCAACGTTTGTGGGTTTGTTGTATTATGTTGTGTGTCGGTTGTACGAGGGATCGAAAGGTTTTAATTTTATGTCATGTTGTACAACACGTCGCAACGTTTGTGTGCCTACCGCACACTATTGTATGCATGGCTGCCAGATTTGACGATTTGTCGTCATTTTGACGATTTTGGTACAAAAAATGTTAAAAGTCCGATTTTACGATTTTTTCCTAAAAAGTGACGATTTTTTACAACGCCAAAAATATGGGTGTTTTAAAATCCAAAGTTTTGGGACTGTTCGAAGTATTTTATTTAAATTTAAAGTGTATTTTAATTGTGGTAATTAAAATCAAAAAAGGGTCAGTTTAAAGGGGATTAGAAGCAGTAAGAACGTAAGCACGCCGTAGACAATGCGACCAGTTGTACAACCTATCTAGTAATCGATAATCGGTTGTACATCGCATCGTCTGTGCCTTGCTTAAGTTCTTACTGCTCCTCCTTGTGTTGAATTGTAAAATCCTATTAATTTACCCCCTACAATGAATTTAATTATTTATTTTTTGTTTCAACTATCAAGTATTTTGTTAGAGGTAAAATGTAATATTTTCATTAATTAATGCGCTTAAATGCATTTAAACATTAAGTGCAACCATTTTTACTTATCGTTATGACTTTTCCTCGCTGTCTTTCCGGTTTTGCTTCTATAGATTTTGTTGAAAGACAATTAAAAAACACCAAAAAGGCAACATTGAAACAATAGAGAGGAGGAAGAACAATAGCGCGCTAAGTACGTGCGCCATTATATATATATATATATATATATATATGTATATATTTCCATTTTCAAAAATTTTATTGTGTGATTACTAAAACATAAATCATTTCATTTCTCTCGATTAACTAATTTTTACGTTAAAATTACGCACATTAACACAAAAAAAACTATTTATTTCACAAAAAAAAAAAAAAAAAAACAAAAATATAAAAAAAATATTTATTTGCATATCAGCATTTCGATGAAAATAAAACTTACGATTCAGTGATGTTATAATGTGTTGGGATCAGTATTTAAAAGAAGTATTCAGAAGTTCTTGTTTTTTTAGCTATTGATACTAGAAAATGAAAAATTCACAACAATAGCCAATATATTGGTTCACATTTGTGCTAAAAGGGCAGTTCTCTTTTTGCGTAGTTTTATTTTTTAATCTTTGCTAGTCTAGTCAGCATCTGCATAAAAAGCAATAGCATAAAATGTTTATTCCACGTCCAATGCAATGTTTGCTGTGCATTTTGGGTTGGCGGGCGTCATCGGTCCATACTTCCTTGAGATGATAATGGTGAAGGCAACTTATTATACCCTTCAACACAGGTGTCATTCCATGTAATTTCTACAATATTCATTTTCGACCCCATAAAGTATATATATTCTGAGTCCTTATTGATTGATTTGTATTGAAGGCCTTTATATAAAGCAATACACATAGAATTAGCCACAGGGTGCCCACTGGTAACCATGAACAGTTAAAAGACACATTGGGGGGTCAATATGATGAAGTTATTTTAAAGGATTTTTTGCTTTTGTCTGAACATTCCAACGAATTTAAATTGCAGGGAGGTCCTAATTAAAAAAAAAAATTTTAAAAATTTTTACAAAAGGTTAAAAAAAAAATTTACATAAATTTTTTACAACCAATTTTCAAAAAAATTTTAACAAAAAATTTTCCAAAAGAAATTTTCCAAAAAAATTTAACCAAAAATTTTCAAAAATAAATTACAAAAAAATTTAAAACGACATACATATGTACATACATATATGAATTTTTTTATTCAAAAATTTAAAACTTTTTACAAAAAATTTTAAAAACATTTTTACTAACAATTTTAAACAAAAATTAAAAAAAAAAAATTTACAAAAAATATTCAAAATTGTTCAATAGAACTTTTTTCAAAAATATTTTTACATGAAATTTAAAATTTTTAAAAAGATTTTCAAAGAAATTTTTGCAAAACAGTTTCGATAAAATTTGGCATTTAACTTTTACAAAAATATTTCCTACAAAATTGTACAGAAAAATGTTCTAATAAAATTAAAAAAAACTTACTATAAAATTTTTAAAAAGATTTTCAATAAAATTTAAGAAAAAAGTTTTACAAAAAATTTTCAAAAAAACTTCAAACAATATTTTGAAACAAATATTAAAAAAAAGTTTTTCAAAAAATTTTATATAGAGTTTTTACATATTGTCACCTAAAATGCAAAAGGCCGTAACTACATTTTTTAGTTTTTTACAGGAGAAGGAATAAACGTTACAAATTAAAGAATACTTAAAACTTAATATCCACATTTTAGATTCAAACTTAGAAAACAAACATAACACACATTGAAAGATAATCAAAGCCAACTTTGTTTTGATTTTTTTTTTTTGGAAAAGTGCAGTTACGGCTTTTTGGTTTAGTTGACGTTGCAGTTACGGCCTTTTGTTTTTCACCAATAAAGTCGTTATTTTTGGACGTATACATGTAAAATTTGCTGTGTAGATGTGTTTCGGTTAAGTTCGTCATAATCAATCAAAAAGTAAATTTTGAATTTTTGAGTAGTTACGGCCTTTTGCATTTTAGGTGACGATATGTAGCGTACCAAAACAACGTCATTGACGACGGTCTTCATCGAAAGGTATGACAACAGTATTTTATTTACTGGCGGAACAAATCTAATCAATTTAATAAAAATACATTTTAAAATATTTGTCATATTGAATAATTTCGTTAGTTTCTTTATTTTTTTTATGAACTTATTTTAATTTTAAATTACAAAGCGTTTCTATTTAGTTTGCAAGCACTGTATAGCTATATAATCATTTTAATTTTTTGTTTAGTTTAGAATTGGTTTTATACTATTTTGTTTGTATCTTTTTTTTTTTTTTTGCTTAAACTCGTATTCTTGATATCAAAACGATTTCATCGTTGTTATTCATACGTTGTGTTAATTTTAATTAATGAACAGCAATTGTTTACACTTTTCGTAGAAAGAAAAACAAAATAAAACTGTGTTTGTATCAGGGGGAAGCGTGAAAGCAGAAAAAAAAAAATAAAAAATATATATTATTAAAATACTACATAGTATGAGTGTTATAATAAATGTGAGTGCTATGACTAAGTATAAATATAAGTGCATAATCCATATGTAAATAATCAATTTATAGAAAAGAGAAGTAGTGAAACTATAAAAAAGTAAAGATTAGTTGCATGCAGGTCGCTTGGACATTTCATCTATAGGAAAAGTAGGTGTTAGCAATAAACGTCTTAGTTAACTAAATTAAAAATTAGTTTATAGTTACCAAGTTAATATGTAGCTCTTTATATAATCATAAAAACAGTGCTAAAGGTTTTTTCCGTCTTTTTAAGATTTTGGAGAAAAATATTACAAAATTTTCCGAAAAGCAAAAAGTTAAGAATATATTTAAGAATTTTATATTTTTTTAGGACATCACTTCGAAGCTTTTTTTCATGTATGCAGAAAAAACCCAGAGCCTTTGGCAGGGAATCGAACCCGCAATCTCCGACTGACATACTAGCGCGCTACCAATCAGTCTATCGAGACACTTGATTAAAAGCAGGTTTCAAAATTTTTCATTTATGATCGTTGAAATTTTAAATGTAGTTTTTATTCCCATTTTTTGTCTGCTGTGAAAAGATTTTAAATTTGAACAGTTAAAAAAAAAAATAATAATAAAAATATACATTCATACATATAATTATCTATGCTTTACAAATAGTGCTATCTCTTTCCCTTTAACCTCAATTTAAGTGTCCCTAGTTAGAGGCTAAAAACTGTAGTAAAAAAAAACTTTACTACGATGTTGTAAAACAACCTACGCACTACGTACAAAAATACCAACAATCAACCTACACAATTTTATTTTGTGGATACACATAATAAATACATATTTTCTCAATGCTTATTGTTATTGCTATTTTTTAATTTTAACATGCTGCTGCACGTTTCAAGTTAACGTTTCAAAAGTGGGAAAGGGGTACTCAGGAGCGGTTTAAGTTTTACAACAATTGTTTGAAATGTGCATTTTTTATGTTTAATTTTAAAACTTTTCCACCAAATTCCCAATTAAAATTAAACAATAAACTGCTAAAATATTTTCTATGCAGTGTGAAGCATTAGAATTAATTAAATTCATTTGTTTAAAACTAAAAACTAGAAATGAATTGTTTTAGAGAACAATAAAACAAAATTTTATTTTACATTTTTAATTCTTTAATAAAAAATTAGTTTATGTTCGTTCCTTTCAATTAATTAGTATTTTTAATTAATATACAGTGCCAGCTCGCTAATCCGAATTAATGATTGAAGACCCTGATTCGGATTAACGAGATATTCGTATTACTGAATGTATTGTCATTATGCATTATAATTTACTATATTCGAAAATAAAACACAAGCTAGGATTTCAAAACAAATTTATTTAATTTTTGTTGATAAAGAATGAAAAAATAAAAGCTTTTAGTATTATGTTTTTTTTTAACATGCATAATTTGTGATGTAGGTTTGCTTTTCTTTCAGTGCACATGCTGAAAAAGCCTTGTTCCGCAATTCCTTTAGCATCAATATGTAATCTGTTTGGATTCCACGTTCTTTTGCCCAGTCTATAGCTGTATTTAATGCCTGCACAGCTTTACTATTTTTAACGTGTTTCTTTATAGGTTCTGATTCCATATTTTCTGTGTCTGACTCTAAACAAATAAAAGAGGAGTTAATAATCCAGCCAGTAATTTCATCTTGAGAAATTTGCACGTCATTATTGCGGTGAAACAAGTTTGTTATTGTGCAAAATTCTTCTGTTTCTTCAACAGGATAATTTTCAGGTAATTCTTGCTATAACAATGAAAGTGGGATGTTATCCTCTGTATCCCACCGCTGAGAATGAATATGTTTCCAACAAGACTTTATAGAAGAATTGGGAACCATGTCCCAAGATTGTTAGGGTAATTCACAAGCATCTTTTAAGCTGAATTGTTCCAAAAAAATGTCTGAATTGTCCGGTTCAGAGCCTATCAATTCACACAAGAGATATTTTCTGTAAAAAAAATTTAGTAAGTCGTATCGCATTCTGAACCATGGCTTGAATAAAACTAGTACAATTTTGTGGTAAAAACAAAGTTTTATATTGCCAAGATTCAGATACCAGCTGCTCTCCATGACATTTTGCTTTATCCAGTAACAATAATGTTTTTTTTGTAAAATTGTTTTCAGTTTGATATTGTTTTACTTGTGGTATAAACGATTAAAAAAACCGGTAAAAAATATGCAATTCGTATTACTGAGCTTGCAATCAATACGGACTATAGAGCAAGTAATACACCATAAATTCAATTCCGATCACTGGATAATTCGTATTAGCGAGCTGGCACTGTATATGAAGTTTTTAACAAAACTTTTTTTTTTAGCCAAATAATTAAAGTTAATTTAAATTAATGCTTTACAACTGTTAATAACTTGACAGGAAAAAAGAAAAAAAAATTACAAAAATTGTTTTGCATCTAATTACTTATAAGTATTGACCAGAATTAATGAAAATGTTACATACTAAAAGAGCAATAAAAAACAATTTTTTTTTCAATATTCCAATTTAAATTGCAAGTTTCGAAATAAGCTTCCAATTTTCGAAAATTAGTTTCATATAGAAAATTTCTATATCGGGTGATTTTTTGCAACTTTCTTTTTGGCAACATTGTTTGGAACTCATCTGTTTCCGTGTAACATGTTGCTGGTAAACATAATCTTTTTGGTCTATAATTTAACCTTACTCGATTTACAAAGGAACAACGCTTGTAGATTATTGAACTTTATTATAAAAATTCATGGTCGGTTAAGAAAAGTGTGTCGTTCACTTCTTTCATTTAATGGTCAGTTTGGACGATCTTCTGAGGCTATTTAGAATCTTGCGACTAACTTTCAATGCAAATTTACATTATTGGATTTTAAACCACCACGAACACACATACGTAGCAGAGTGGGGGACATAGAAAAAATATAGCAGCTGTATCCGCCAGTGTTGTTGATTATTGTAAATTATCGATTCGGCGCCGTTCGCAGCAATTGGTCCTCTGTTGCTTCACTACGTGAAAAATTTGGAAAAGCTAGACTTGGCTTACATGTCGATTCAACAAGACGGTGCCACACTCCACACAGCACACAAAACAATGACTCAATTGAGAGGCGAATTCGGTGAACAGTTTATTGCAAGTTTGACCGCCAAGATCGTACGATTAAACGCCTTTAGATTACTTGTTTTGGGGCTATGTTAAGGCTCAAGTCTATAGGGACAAGCCCGCAACGGTTGACGCACACGAAGTCAATATTGAAGAATTTATTCGTCAGCTTTAACCATGGAACTATATTGATCTTTCGGTGTTAAGAATCATTCCTAGGAAGTTCATATGTTCTAGAAAGTTGTTTATTGAGATCTTAGGTTCATTTTTGTAGTTGTTTGTTTCCTTGAATTTTGAACGGTTTGCTACCTATGGACCTAAACAGGGGAAAAAAGGTAAAAAAATTGAATTTTTTAATGTTTTTTGCGATTTTGACCTTGAAGATGAAGTTTTTTTGATTTTATATGTTTACAATTTTTGTTCTTTATGACAAGAGCTACAACTTTCCCTCAGAGAGATATCAAAATTTCAAACGGTTTGCAAAATATGAGCTTGAGGAAATGATCATTTTTTTGTAAAAATGACATCGAGGGCCCATAAAAAAAAACCTGGAGGACTTTGGGCAAAACTGGGAGACAGGGGTCTTTTTTTTTTTGTCTTTTATGATGTAGTGGTGTCCGTATATGTTTATTTTGCCATGACTTAAAAAATTACACAGTGTGTTATTTTATTTTCATTGTATTGTGGTTTCAAACCGTCGACAGGTAACTGTCGACTTTCTTCCTCATCACAGAGCCTCTCGTATTTGCTAACATTTATCTAAATGTACGTTCAGATATGTACATACATATGTCAAATTAATTATGTAAAAACATTTTTGTTCTTACATACATATATTTCTTAAAAACGCGACTGTCTTAGACTCTGCCAGGCAAAATCTGAAAATCGTCCTCTTCGATTTTCATCTTGGCTAAACGGTACTTGAAGTTTCCATAACCTGACACTAAGACAGCTATCCAGCTTAAGGTACCTCGATTAAGTCTTCAATATCAATATCAATCTTAATTTTAATTATATTTAATTAAAAATTTTGATCGATAACGGAGCATTACACTAGACAATACTTTAAAAACAATTTTTTAAGCCAAATCAATCTAAGCAATAAAATATTTTTGTACCTTAATGGCCAATCGCTAGCTCCAAACGGTCCATACGTACATAAGTAGATATTAGTATTGTCCCACATAGAAAACTCCTTTCTCTCATGTAATGCTCCCATTTTGGTGTTGCCAACGTTTACTTCAGAAAAGGCAGGAATTTTTTTTTAAGTTTGGGACACTCCTTATTTTTAAGAGGTCCTTTTTACTTCTAACAAAGAAAATATTTTTCGTTGCTTTTATATCAAACATTTTTTTTTTTTTGTAATAAAATTATATTTTTTTATTTCAGGTGAAAGGTTGAAGAGAACCATCGGTTACAGGATTATTACAGGTATGTGTATTTTGTGCTTGATATTCTTTATTTTTAAAGCAAACAAAATTATAAACTATCGGTGGTTATGGAGTTATAAAGATTTATAAAATATAGTGCTTAAGGTGACAGAAGACAATCTGAGTAAATTTGAAAATTGCAACAGTAAAGTGTGATCATAGTATGATTAAAAACTATGTAATGTTTTACAGGATAGGCCCGTTTGTATGAGGCTACTTTATAATAAAAGACACAATTATTTATTACTTTAGTTATTAACGATTCGATATGAAAAATAACTTATAAATTAGCAAACAAATAATAATTACTTCTTATTGTAAAGTACCAGTGCCCGAGAAGTCGTCAGCGTGCTGCAAATATTTTGTTATAATATGCCTTTTGTTTTAAAAGTAATTCACACCATTCGAGGTTCCCTACTCTTATAAAAAAAAATAAAAATTAAAAAAGAAAAAGATGGTTCCACCGGCCCACAAACCACACTAAACCGTTGTTTTTTCTGGATGAAGTGGCAGCTCTTGAATCTCTTCAGGTTGCTTTTCGTCCCAAATGTGGCAATTTTGCTTGTTTACATACCCATTGAGCCAGAAATGCGCCTCATCGCTAAACAAAATTTGCCTCGAAAACGTCGGATCTTCTTGGAACTTTTCAAGAGCCCATAGAGCGAAGCGATTCAGGCGTAAGTCTTTCCATTATGAAATGCCAAACAATACTAAACAAAAATAACGAGACAGCATGACACGACTCACACGTGATCTGTCAGCTATTGAAAAAAGTACCTCGAAGTGGATCACCCTTTATTTACTTTGTATAGAGATACCCCTCTCTGGGAAAAAGAGAAAACTTCCAAAAATTGGTGTTTTGAATTCCATATCGATTACTATTACTCACCAGCAATACAGTTCTCAAGAAATGTTTCATGTACAGGCACGGTAATGTTGCAGTTTTATTATATCTACTAGCTATCCCCTACACTATTACAGTTCTCTCTATATATAAGACAATTACTTTATATGGGGGTACCCAACCCCACCTTCCTAATTACCAAACTTTAACTCGAAAGCACACTTTATTATCAGAGAAACAAATTTCAATTTCTACATATTGTATTTCTCTAGCTACATAATAACGCCTATATTTATAAAAAAATTTTCAAACAAAAGTTGTTCTAAAATACATTTCAAATAAGTTTTATTTTTTATAAATATGGGTGTAAAAATGTTTCACTTTGTATGGGAGGTTCCACGCCCACCATCCCAATCTAATCTATGTTTTGCTGTGCACTGTGCACATTAGTATGAGGGTAAATTGTGCAAAGTTTCAAGATCCTGCCTATTATCGTTCTCTAACTACACGATAATAATTTTTCACTTTGTTTGGGAGGTAATTATTTCGAAACATAGAGAATTTATTTTCATTTTAAATATTTTGAAATTCTTGATAAAATTCCTTATTTTAACGTATTTGTATTAATATAAATAATTTATAAATTCAAGAAGTAATTTCCGCGCTGAGTCAACATAAATGTATTGATTTCTTTATGTATATATAAACGTTGTAAATAAAAAAATAGGTAGTTATTTAATCAAAATTCCAATGTTCTAATATATATGTATGTACATATATAACACTATATTTATAAAACAATTTACAGGACTACAATAATTTTAGGATTTTATATAAAGTTTAGAAATGTATCTAGGGATGGGTAACTCTTTATAAAGAAAATACCTAAAGCCTGGTACTCTGTTATGTTTTTCAGGCGGAATGCTGTTAAACTACATACATAAAAACTTTGTATGGAAAAGTCATGAAAAAACATTGAATAACACTGAAATGTTTCTGGCAACATTTTATCAAAGCTGTGAAATAAAGCAATATTTAGCTTTTGATAACATTTGTAAAACATGTGGTATACTTAAAAACAATGAAATCGTAAAATTCTTCCAAATCGCAAGATAGACACCACACATTTTAAATGTCAAATTTTCCTTGTGAAATAATAAATGTTGCTCAACAAATTCGAACAGAGTACTAGGTAGGCATAACTCATAAAATTTGGTGTGAACTACTTTCAAAGCAAAATCGAACAAAATATTCTCAGGACGCCCATGACGAGGCGGGCACAGCTAGTTGTTAAATATATTCAGAAGTAGTTCTTAAAATACAAACTAAAAATTGTTCATCGCAATCATTTTGTTGCAGTGAACGTAATATGGTTCTTGTGACCATACCACTTTTCTCTGCATGAGCTTACAACTATCCGGATGTTGGACAAGTAAACTCAGTGTTAGATCAACCAAATTCAGTCTCATTTATGTAAAATAGTATAGACATGAAACTTCGATATGCTGTTTCACACACAATAAACACACAATACTGTGTACTTTATGATTAAAAAATTACTAATGTTTTCTATTGTTAAATTTTGCATAATTTTGGGACATCCTTTATATGATTCATATTTAAAAGCTAAAAACATCGTCTAACAAAAAAATAAAAATATTTACACATACATATGTATATGGAAAGTCCCACAGTGAGCCGTATAGTTTTATATCGTTGACCAGGAGACAGAATATTTCTGTAAACAACTGACAATTTGAACTTTTGCAACAGAATAGAATATTAATAATGCAATAGTTTTTGCATTTAAATTGTTTCAATAGAATATTTTTATTTTTATTTTCTTATAAATTAAAATAACTTTGCATTCAAAAATACAATTCAATTAAATTCAAAAACGGTTTAGAATAAAATTCATTGAGTTTATGTTAATATTACTTTTCTAAATTTAATGCAGAAGCAGTTTGCTTAATTACATACATACATACGAGTAAATATGTACATACCTCGAGCCTACATTATTTACAAATGCATTAAACCACCGAACCGCACTGACTTCATTGAATGACTTTTTCTCTCGCAACACTTTCCCATCCCCTCCCCTCCCAATTACCCCCCTCAAATACAGTGCAATGTCATTTATTGTTTTGAATATTTCAAAGATTATTTCTTCTTGACAACAACTAAAACATTTTTGTTTTACTTTTCTGTAAAAAGGAGGAATGTTGATAAGATGATGAAAAAAAAAGTGTTGAGAAATGAAAAAATAAAAACACTCACTCGTTCGTATACGGTACGGATACATAATAAATAACGGAATAGAAAAATGAAATCTCCATCAAATTTACAATAAACTTTTTTTGTACTCAAAATGCAAAACGTAAAGAAGTAATACTCGTAAAAGTCATCCATCCTAAGGGACAGTGTTGTCAACAGTTTAAATATTTAGACGTTATTAATGACGTGTTTTTGTGAAGCATTATTTTAAGGATTTTATTGTGAAAATAAGTGAGACGAAAAATTTAAATTAGAATATATCCGCGATGTAACTTTTTTTTTCAACTAGTGCTTATTTGACAGATAATTAGTTTTATCTTTCCGCTGAACGAATATGGTGTATACGCTTGAACAACGCTGGGAAATATTGACTTACAGAAGATGCCGATTATGCCAAAAAAAAATCATCTTTTCAGGTGAAGCTCATTTTGATCTTGGCATGTAAACAGGCAAAATTGTCGCATTTGGGGCACAGAAAACCCAAACGTATACATTGAAAAGCCGATGCACCCAAAACGAGTCACTGTTTGGTGCGGATTTTGGTCCAGATGCATAATTGGGCCATTTTTCTTCAAAAATGAGCAAGGAGTGGCCGATACAGTCAATGGTGATCGTTATCGGGCCATGTTGAACGGATTTTTGTTTACAAAAATTGAAGAGGAGAATATTGGCAACATTTCGATTCAACAGGACGGCGTCACGCCGAAGCCGAAGCTACACTCGATGTTTTGCGCCCTGTTTTTGAAGATCGCATTATCAGCCGCAGAGCTGATGTCGTTTGGCCAGCTCGGAGCTGCGATATGACGATTTGTGGGGTGCCGTCAAAAATAAGTGTTACGCCGACAAGCCAGAGATAATTGACGCTTTAAAGGACAATATTCGTGAAGCCATTGGTGAAATACAGCTGCACACAATAGATAATGTGCTTAAAAATTGGACCGATAGGTTAGGCTACTGATGGCCAGCCGAGGTAGCCATTTGAATGAAATTCTTTTCCATTATTAACCGGAAGGATTGTACTTTCAAATAAAAAAAGAAATTTGAGAAAATATTCAGTAGTTTTTTTTATAGCATTTTCAAAAAAAAAAGTTATTTGGCGGACCCGTTATATTCTTTACTAGCTATCCCCAGTGCGATTAGCTACAACCATCCCAAAATAATACAATAAACACTCGTAAAAGTATGGTCAACCTTTAACTCAAAAACGCACACTATTCTCACGAGAATAATTTTTCAGTATAAATGCAAGATACGATGCCGACTGTTGCCATCCATCCGTATTAACAGGATAATAATACTTTACTTTGCATGGGAGGTAGCATGCACACTGTTCCAATCCAGTCTGTATTCTGTTAAACTATGCACATTAGTTTAAAGGTTACATCTGCAAAGTTTCAAGATTCTATCTATTGTAATTCTCTAGGTGGACTATTAATAATTTTTCACGTTGTATCGGATCTACCACGCCCACCGTCCCAATCCAGTCTGTGTTTTGTTGGACTATGAACATTAGTATGAAGGTTCAAAGTTTCAAGACTGTACCTATTGCAGATCTCCAGACAATAATAATTGTTCACTTTATACGCCCACTATTCCAATCCAGCCTGGTTACTGGTGGAAAATTTCTATACAATAATACAAGAACAACAAGGCATTTTATTGATGCTTTGTAGTTCGTAATGTCAAAAAAAACATAAAATTGAGATGGCGTGTATGTGTGTTATTGCTTTCTCACTTCTGCACTATAAAATGTCTGAATACATACAACTTTTGACATGTCGAACTACAAAATCAGCTGGGCCGACGACACTACCTAGTAATTTAAAAGAAAAGCTGTAAAATGTACCGAATTTTCTTTTCGTTGACTTCCATTTTTAACACAGTGTAACTCACAACTGAATGGACCACAAAAAAAAAATAGTAAAATAATTTTTTAGTGTGATTTTTCACTCACCTTGACAACGAACATAAATTTTAAATTATTTGATCGATACTTTACGAGAGACAGATACTACAGCCATCTACCGAAAAAATAATGGATTTCTTTTTCCCCAACCTATTATGATTTCAAGTTACAGGTTACAAGTTACGAGGTTCATTCGATCAGTCTAATTTGTTACTTCTTTTTCCAATAAATCTGCTTGTAATGCGTCAATGGTAGCTTAAGTATTGGCTTCTAATGCTTCAAGAGTTGCTGGTTTGTCGGCATAAACCAATGACTTCACATAGCTCCATAAAATATAATTTATATGAGTTAAAACGCATGAGCGAGAGGGGGCAGTAAACAGAACCACTTCTGGAAATAAAGTTGTCAACAAATTGATTTTACAATAAATCGATTTTTAGCGCGCTGTATGGCAAATTACGCCGCCTTGTTGGGAAAAAATGGCAGTGATGTGTAGCTGATTAATTTTTGAAAACAAAAATTCAGTCAGCATGGCTCAATAGCGCTCGTCATTTCCCATAACGGCAGCTCCTTACTTATTACGAAAGAGAACCGTTGATGCCGCCAGCTTGTAACCGCACCAAACAGTTAATTGAACTGGTTTTTTGAAAGTGGTATAAGTCCATTTTTTCCTATGTTGAGATATTTAAGGATTTGAATCAATTTAAAAATATTGGCGAAATTTAATCAATTCGAGTGATGTTTTTGACAACTTTTAAATTTTATTATGAAATAATAATTACTACAAATAATTAAAAAATAAACGTTTTAACGTTTTTTATAGCTCCAGATGGACTTATACCACTTTCAATTCACATATTACAAGAAATAAAAACAGGAGCAAATTTAAGTCCATGTTTTTATAGGCATAAGGTTTACTGAAGTAGATTTTTGTGTAAAAAGTAAGAGCTAAAATGAAAACAAAATATAGGTGTTTTTTCGGCTTTGATTTTATTTGATAATAATAGTCTTGGGTAGTATATAATTCTTTAATTTTGTTTCCACAATAGCAAACTCTCAGTATTATAGTGTGAAAAGGGCTTACGAGTAGTGTGCACTAAAGTAGCAATAGTAATAATAATTGCCATAAGAAAGTTGTTTTAATTATAATTATTAGGAATGGATTTATTCCACTTTCAAAAGAAATAATTGTGCGATAGCATTGTTCAGCAAAACTGTTTTTGTTTATTATATATCAAAATAAAGCTCTATTTAAATTGTGATTATGGAGAGAAGGGGTCTATGTGTAACTATGGAGATAAGGCGTCTATAGCTTATTAAAAAAAAGTGGACTTATACTTAAAAAAAAAAAACAATAGTGCAGAAACGATCAGCAACTACACGAATTACTTGCTCACAACGCCGAATATGTTGATCGTAAAATGAAAGAAGTACTCCATGAACTTCGCGAACAGATATTTTTTTTTTTCAAAGTAAATTTCCACAATTTGAATCTGGTGTTAAACGATTCATAATGACTTGCCAAACCTTACTGAATAGAAATGTCAACACAATTTCGATAAAATCCATGGAATTCTATCAGACGAACGAAGAATAAAAGTGCGTAATGGCTAATTCTGTAGGCATTTTAACCTGGTTCGTTCGCACAAATGTTTGAATATGAAAACAGTCCTCATGATGGGAACCGCAATGAAGACAATACATGGGACTGTAGTCAATATTGCAAAAATCCATAAAACAGCTTAACCCATACAGAACACACTACAAATTAAGCCCCTTGTTAGTGCTGGCAATTTTTACCACTTTTAATTACTCGACACAATTCAATACTTTTTAATTCTGAAGTGGCTGGGTGATACCATTGAAACAAATGCCTATTTTAAGAGCCTTAAAAAAATCTTATTATTTGGAGGGAAGAAAGATAATTAGAAAGACAGTAGACAAAATGTAGTGAATCTAAACGGGAAAACGTTAAAAGAATATTACTTTTTCTTCTATCTTTCTTACGTGTTTTCTATTTATTGACCTGAATACTGAACAAACTTTTTGCTCAGAGGTTACATACAATCTAAACCTTCGCTCCAATACTTCATTGACAGCATTTATTGTCATAAAACAGCGGATTGGACGCCCATTATTTGCTATCTAAATTTAAACCGATGCCACCTTGTGGCTACACGAGCGCTCACTTGTCGGTCTATCGGTTCCCATCACACTTTTATTTCCAATTTCCACACTCAAGCAAGCCGTTTGTAACTTTTTTAAGTTAAGTAATTCTCATGCTCTGACTGGCAAACCGCTATCATTCAGATGATGTATTTGCAGTCTATGTCATAGTTAACCAAAACTCTCAATAAATGAAATGCGTCTGTATTGCATAATATAATATTGCCCAGCAAACAAAACAGTAAGCATTACAAATGTAATGAATTTTACTTTTAAAAGCAAAATGGAAATGAAGTTTAAAAAAAGTTAATAAAATTAAATACAAAATATGCCTCAGTTTTTAGAGAATTAGGCAATTTTTTTCACACATATTTGATTGGTGGTCGAGTTTAATTTACAATTAAAACTTAAAAAATTTAGTGTATTTATTTCTAACACAAAGGGACCAATTACTTGGACCCAAGTGAGCTGTATTGGAGCTGCCTGCTTAACCTAACCTAAGTATATTTAGGCATTATAAATTAAGTTTTCCAAATTTAAGATTTTGTAACAATTTCTTATTAACAAAATATGTTTTAAATTTGAAGAACTTAATTTATTTCTTTGCTTGGAACAAATAAATTTTAAATCAGAAAAAAATTGTTCGCAGCAATATGTAGAAGGAAAAGGGGATAACAATTTCAAAGCATTTCTTTTTAACTCTAGAAAATTGAAATCATTTAGATTTTTTCAGAATTCTATTCCCCCTTTTCCCGGAGCTTGGACTTCGGTTCGAAGAAATATAAGTTCTGATTGTATATCGAATGCAGTGAAAGTTTTGCATTGCCATTTCACTTTTTTTTATATTACCTATCAAACCTGTGTTTTTTCCTACCATAACATTTGCCCCGTTTGTGCTGACACCGACAATTTTGTTTACATCAACAATAGAAAAAAGTTTATCACTTACAACTTCCATCAAAAGCTTTCCAGTTAAAAGGTTTCCAATGTCAACATTGATTCAAAAACATTAAAATGTTCATCAATGCATCTTACACAGACAACCAGTTGACAAAGATCATGTACTTTCATCTAAACAAAACGAAAGAAATTTACAATTTATCAATTTTTCTTTAATAGAAGACTCCACCGAATTTTCTTATTTGGGAAATACGCCTAGCCACAGTTTGGGGTGACAAGGGAATTGACTTTATGAAATCTCTTCTATAATTTAACGTTTGAAAAGTTTTTTGTAAAATATTTTTTGCTAGCATTCCATCCATAAATGTTCTGCCTTGCTGAGCGATTTCCAAGCTTATTTGGCTTGAAATCTCCATTTTTAATTTTTTATTTTGCAAAAATATAAAGGTTTTTTTGCTCAAGAAAACACATTTTCCTTTTTTCCTCTTTTAATTTATTTATTTCTTGTGAAAAATGTCAAAATACCTTTTAATTGTAAATGTTTTCTTTGTTTTAAATGTTTGGTAACATAAAATGCATTGCATGTTACCAAAAGCATTTTTAATGTCAAAACAAAAATTTGTGTCTTCTATTACACTATTTTGTTTGCTGGTTTATTTTGAAATTAAATCAAAGCTGAAAAAAAGCAGTAAGCATCTGCACATGCGCATTCGTTAACACTCAATTAACGACTGAAATCAAACTGAAATAGCGTCGTTGTGAGTTTTTTTTATTGTTTTTGTAGCTCAATTGTGCACAGAAAATGAAAATTTGGATTAGACTGGTCTATATGAACTGATCACCTTGAGTCGGTGGCCGCGATTAGGGTTATGGTCTCTATTTCTTATTTAAAAGGAGGGTAAAAACGCGGGTACTTGATTAAATTTCTTATACTCATTCATCAAGTTAAACCATCGGCTCTTAATAGAACATTAAGCCATAGATGCGTAGGAATGAAGTAAAAACTGTAAAGCTGAAATCTGAAAAAACGCTTAAACTGCAAACAGAAGATATGGGTTAGATGGTTGCGTTATCATTATTGTTGGAGAAAAAGGGAGGTAAATTTTTTGAACAGCAATACAAACGAAGATTCTTTAAATACATCCTTTCATTTGTATAAGGGACGTTCTGTTACCGTCGACTGTATTTTTTATTCTCTCTTTGACTCGTTTTTTATTTCGTTTTTTTTTTTTTTTTATCAAAGTTTGTTTGAATAATTCTGTTGTTGAGTAGTGGAGTCAGTCGTAGTTGGTTGGGTAGGCCTACTAGTTATATTGAATTTATAACTTCAGTCGGTTGCCATGCAGCGCTCCTCAGTAGGATACACAGTTTTCCATTGTACCGTTTCGAGGTATTTGCTGAATGTTAAATGTGCTTAACTTGTGTATATTATTTATATGTTTTGTTTTTTTTTTTTATTTTCTTTTTTTTTAGTTCTGTTTGTACATATTTTTAATAAGTTCATTTTCCTGTTGATACACGCCACACACACATATACATACATATATATTTTTTTAACAATTGCACTATAGCTCTGCACAAATCGCAAAAAGTATTTGAATTTTCGAAGTGTGGCGATAACGAAATTATATTTTTTTTTGGAATTTGATGAAATTATAGTCGACCTAGTTGTTGTTGTATTCGTAAATGAAAGGCTCGTGAGATGCTGCAATTAATAAAATGGTTTTTGCCATTGTCAGTTCTTTGACGATAGATCAATAAATATTTAAAAATTAAAAAAAAAATTAAGTCATATACAATATTTGTTTTAATTCACAACCTGCTTGGTGTATCGATTGTATTACTGTAAAGGGTGTTTTTTATAGAGGCGGAAAACTTTGAATTGAAATAAAACAGAGACATTTTTTAACATTAATGTTTAAATATGATTTGTGGCGACTAGCGCGTACCATGGCGTCAGTAAATCAAGACCAAATTACGGCATTCGGTATAGATACAAAATTCCGATTCAAACTCTCTTCAAGTTTCGATCCAAATCAAAAGCGGATTTACTGCGAAGGGTGTGTAAAGGTGACGCCATGTACGCGTTAAGAAATTTTCTTTTAAATTCTGTTGAAACTTCGATCAATATCGAATGCCGTAAGTTGGCCTCAAGCAATTGGCAATCCTGTAAATAAACTCTCATCATTTATATTAAAAACTCTCATAATTTATAGTTATACTCTCAGTCAGAATTATTAGCCCATAGGAAGACAGTTTCGTGACGTTATTAGGCCGACATGCAGAAAATTTAAATTTTATTTTCGGGATGGCGTAACCTTGTCTTCTATCATACTTGGTCAAATCACATGAACTGTTTCTCTCAGTCAATTGTTTGTAACGGGCGCTGTATGAGATGTGGCTCCATCTTGTTCAACCAAATGTTTGCGATACTAATGGTTTTCATTTGATCTCGAAAAAGTTTTTAATGATGTCTCTATTCCGCTCACAGTTGACTGTAAAGATCTCAATATTGAGTGAGGTTTTTGAATTGAATGGTATTTCGGCAAGGCCTTGAGGATTATCTTCGCTCCAATTGCGGCAATTCTATTTGTAGACATTGCCATTTTATCAAAAGGCCGCTTCTCTACTGAACAAAATTTTCTAATGCCTTCGGCTATTCGTGAGGCTTCAATTCCTGTACGAGTTGAATATTGTAAGAACGCAAACCGAGATCCTTACGCGAAATTGTCCATAAAGTGACACAAGCTTAATTGTTCAGCACGATGAAATTTGACACACTCGGATTATTATCAACATTGCACACCATCAAACGCTTCTTTTGTGCGAACTGTACGTCGTCTTTCGAAATTCGTATTAGATATCATTAATCGCTCACAGCCCGTTGAGCTTGTAAAATTGAACGATGATTTCCAAAGTAAATTTAAACATTTTGCTAGATCTAGAACTATCAAATAAGCTGTCGCAGAATACAGTGCTGTCAATTTCATATTTTCCTGTAAATTTTTTGTTCCTAAATTTTATTAAAAAATGTGATATGATATTGTGATGTGACTCTACTTTTGAATTTAAACTATTTCAAAGTGTGGCACCTAATTTCATGTCATCAATCTAGTAAAAGCATATTTTTCAAAAAGATTAATTTATTTTTTTCACACTATTTATTTCATGATTATTTGTTTACTTAATTATTATTCTGATATCAAATGAAAAATCCTACACAACGAATCTTACTATTTTTGTTCACAAATAAACGAGAGCAGTTTGAAAATTCCAGCACAGTAAATTTCAACTCAACACTACTACCGTTAACTGTTATATACATATTACTGGACTACTGGCGAATTTCAAACATTCATCCATCGTCATTGCTAAAGGTTGGCTTAAGCAAATATAAAGATGTTAATATTAAAAACAAAAGAATGAAGCTTTAGGAAGTCATACACAGAAAAAATATTTGCACCTATTAAAGGTTTTAATTAGTTTCAAATAAAATTTAAATTTTTTATTGATACAATTATATAATTAATTAAGAAAGAACAAAATAAAATTCTAATTAAATAAATAATTGAATTAATTAAATATTAAGTTAAATTTGTATCTGAAACTAAGTAAAACCTTTAATTGGAGCAGAAAATTTTTTCTGTGTAGACTTTCGCTCTAACCAACTGACGATATGATTGTAAAAAAAATTCTCGTATTCTATTCTGAGTTTGGTTTGTTAAATAGACTAAACTCTTCCAAAAGTAGATATATACGAAGAATGCTGAAGAAGGACGTAGCGATCCAGAAAATGCATTATATTATGCTAGTGCCTAAAATAATTTTTTGTCCCACTTCAAAAATTAATCCCCTAATTTGTAAAAAATATTCTCTCCACCCTTCTAAATATTATGAGAGAATAAACGAACTTAAGCCTTCTAAACAATTCATTTGTTTTTTTTTTTTTATGTAAAAAAACCATCATCGAAACCAAAAAGAGGGTTGAAATATACTGTAGGGACTCTGTACCACTGATTTCATTGGTTAAAAGGTAGCTTACTGGTGGTCGTACCACCACAAATGACGGAAAACATTCCGGTAGCCCAAAATAAGTCGTAACATCAGAAATAGTTGATAAAGTCAATGGACTAATATTGGGTGGTCGGAGAATAAAATTACGCAAGGTGGCTGTGGCTGTAGGAATCCGAGAGTGTACATTACATTTTGCATGAGTAATTGCATATGAAAAACAATAAGCGCCACAACCGTTTTACCACAATTCAAATGTGCTTTTGTAGCGTTTTGTTACGGTGGACGAAATATGCACCTCGTTTCTGTAACTAAAGTGAGAAACTTTTCACATGAAAATATAGTCGTCCTGTTTTTCCAGGTTGTCCCATAGCTAATCCTAAACTTCTAAACATAAAGTAATTAAAAAGATATATCTAGCTCACCCTGTGATGCAAGATGACTATAATAATTTCAAGTGAGAAATATCTGGATCCATCAATTACGAAGTTTATTATTTTGTCTTTATCATTTATCTTGTAATAAATTTCCCATATTAGTTCCAGAACAGAAGTACAGAGAATCCAAAGAACGGTTTTTTTTTCGGGTGTACAAATACAAGGCTAAGGAGAGTCTATCGTTTAACAGGGTCATGGCCAAGATTTTTGGCAAGCACGCGGTCTTATTCACATGTTTTGAGCCTGAACCGCAAAAAGTGAGATTTATTCCGGTGTGCTACTGCATTTCAAGAGAAGCCATGTTCTAAAATTGCTAGTTATCCTATGCGCAATGGCGTGGGAAGGCGTTTTATATTCCCCTAGTAGTAAGACAACCGATGGGTTAAGGGAACCGACCGGCTAGGCATAATTAACGCTGCATCTATTTTGTTTATACATATTTTTATCAAATTTTTTTATGAAAAATTTAAATCTCTAATCAATATGGTCTTGACTAGATTACGACCTTTAACTCGTCTTTAACTACAAGTTATATCGTGAACATTATCGGTGATTTAACCGGACCTACTGAATGGGATTTAATAAGATGTAAGTACGTACATGTTTTAATTATTTTACCAAATTTAAAATAGCCTGAAACTACGATTCAAATGTGCCACAAACTATTCCTAACTTATCTTTGTTTTTGCTTTAACAAAAAACTGCTTTGTTTTAAATTCTTAATTGTTTTGTAAACACATATATGACTGACCCTCGTAAAAGCTATTAAAAATTATAATAAAATATTTTTAAAATAACATCGATTTTTTTTCAATTTCTACCCCATTTTTGTATAAACGACACACATTGTGCATTAAATTTCTTTGCAATGGGGGTTTATGAAAAGAATAAGTTGAATGCAAACAACAAACATTAAACCAAAAAACAAAATCTTTTTTAAACTTGCAAAACATTTTTTCTCTTTCAACTTTGTACGCCGTTTTTATACTCATGTGGTATAAGCAGCACAGCAACAGCGACAGATACCGACGAACTTAGGAACGCTTGTATACAAGTAAGCCCTCAGTACATCCATCCATCCATCCATCTAACCAACTAACCAACCATCCATCCATTCATCCGTCTATTTATTCATCCATTTGTCTGTGTATCCTGAGAATATGAGTATTTTGTATCTGGATAAATTCATACATTTTTGTGTCGTATGTTTGTGTCTGTCTATATACACTACACAATATGTAGTTCGAAACGCATTTGTACATATTACTGATGTTTGAAACATTTTAATGCAAACTACTAAAGGTGGTTTCATAGCTTACTTATAAATTTACCGTTGGTTAAGGCCAACTAAACTTGAAAAGAACTATAAAGTGAGGTTTATCTATCGCTTTTTTTTATTTTTAGAGACGGAATACTTTAAATTTGGCAGCATTCCCTTGTTTCGAGGTTGCCAATTTATTCTGGAATCACGCAGTTGTTCCATTTTTTAATCATGGTTCAATCTCATCGGGCTTTACGTATATTTTATTGTATTCATAATCGTCCATCTGAACGATTAATTGGAAAAACCATGGATCGCTTTCCACAAAATCGTTTGATGTTTGATGAGCTTTATGGGCTGACGATGATCGATGATCACGACATTACATTCTACGGTTAGCGGTATAAAGACATGTTTACTACCTTTTTCGTGTGAGATACAAGCATTTTACAGAGAGAAACATTTAGCGAATGAATAATTTGAAGAAATGGAAGTATTAACTGGGCACCTTATTCGTATAATTTGACATCATTAGATTAATTTGTATGGGGATATGTAAAAACCCCAATTGAAAGTTCTCCACCCCTATAAAAAAAAACATCCTTATCGGAAAATTTTGACTAAATCCTTACCATTAGCTATTGATATGCCCCTAGTGTAAGCTTTTAATGTAAGAAACGTATTAAAAATATTCTGAGTCTTTCTTGGCCATGGTCTTAAATTGGCTCAAACGTTAATCTTTCAAAAGTCATTGGAATAATACCCAAGGACATTATAGTCAAGATTTAATGCTTTTTTGACTTGCTTCGATCTTAGCAGTTTAGATAGCTAACAGGTACTGACAATCGGTATATACTGTTAGAAATGCGACTTTGCTGGAGGCGACCAGGAGCCTTCTTCTAACAGAATTGTTGGCCAAGACATTAGAAGCTTTGTCGCTTGTATACGAACCCTGGACGAACTATTTAAGGGGCAAAGTTGCTACAATAGAAACCCTAGTAGGCCTCAAATAAGCAATGTAATATCTATTTAATTTGTTAAAGACTTAACTTTAATCCAGTGCAACCACGTAAGGAAAAGCAGTAGATGATAAGCTGTGGCTTTCTAAATTGAGAACAGTACGGGGTAATGTTTTAGTAATGGCTTCGATCTTACCATTATTAAAATCTTTAATTCTGATAAAATGGCTGGGGACACGGGTGTACTCTAATACAGGTTTTCCACCGGCCAAGTTTGAATTTTTATGGGAGAAAAAAAGAGTTAAAAATTGAGACTTCCGCAAAAAAAATTGTCCTATAGAAAACAGGTCTAAAAGCCTACTATCTTCGCTGTTTATTTGTCGAACATGAACGGGGTGCCTCGATACACTGATTGGTAGAGCGCTAGTCTATCAGTCTGGGGGTTGCGAGTTTGATACCCACCAAGGACTGGGTGTTTTCTGCAGACAAGCGAAAATCTTTACACGTAGTATTGTCTTAGAAACACTTTGTGATGAGAAAGGGGCCCTAATTCTTCATAATTATTATTGAATATCTATCTTTTTATCTACTGTTGTATGCAAAATTTGTAATCAAAGATTTTTTGGCAATTAAGTGTCATATCTATACAAATAAAACAGGGGCCAAATCACGGCATTCGATATCGATCGAAATTCTCATTTAAATTCTGTTGAAATTTCGATCGATATCGAATGCATCAAATCGATATCAAATCAAGTAAAAACTACTGGATAAATTTAAACAAAATTTAATAATGAGATACCTAAGTATCTAAGTTCAAATATAGGAAATTTTTTTCAGAAAAAATATCTCATTTCCAAGACAAAATAGAGAAAAAGAGCTAACGTACGCAATTTTATCGATTTAAAAGTACTGTAAACTTGGCATCACCTTTTATTTTTGTCAGTCGGATATTTTAAACATATTTATAGAACTCTACAATAATTTAAGAAAAATTTAAAATTTAAAATATAAATTTTAGAATTTTTTCCAGGGTACTTCAATATAAAGAAAATACATAAACTGTACCTGAAGCACTATGAAAGTCTTAAAATTTGGTGTGGATTACTTTTAAAGGAAAATCGAACTAAATATTGTTAGTAGGCCTACGACGTTGCGGGCACAGCTAGTAAATTATAAACTCGCAATAGGTGTATGGCATAATTCGTTCGTTCCTGCCCGCTTATACTTCCTTTATTTTATACATTAATGAACGCATACAGTTGCATTTTTTTTCAAGATTTGACGATAAGATTTGCATGTGTAAATATGAAGAAGAAGAAAAGCAAATTTAACCGCATAGTTACTCACAGATTTTTTAGCTATAAAACTGTCATGTAGCACCATAAGAACAAAAGGAAAATATTATGGAGAAAAAACACCATTGCCAACACCTCAGCCATTAATAGTATCCCTAAGTTTTCCGCTTTAATTTTTAGATTTGGAAAAAAAACTGTAGTTATTACAATGAGGTTTCTTTTTGCAAATAATTGTATTCATGATGATGTTGAGTTACGTACGTGTAGTTAACAACCACCTTTTGTAAAAATAAAAACAGAGAGCGGTAAAGTGTAAACACTCCTTCTTCTCTTTAAATCATCTTAGGTGAATGATGCCATGTCAGCATGTTACAATTTATACTTTAACGCTTCTACACTTACACCATTCACGACAAGTAGAAAGGGTGTATAGAATTTGTCATTTTGTTTGCAATTTATACGATATTAATTTGCGAACCTATATCTATATATATAAAAAAAGTTGCATTGTGTTAGAAATTGATTTTCTCTGGATGCGTGAACCGAGTTTGTTTCTGCAAAGTTTATATGAAAGGTGACGTCAATACCAAGGTTTTTATGTACAAACGATGTCTGTATGTGTATTGGTTTATGAGTTATAGCCGGAATAGTTGGCGTGGTACCGCCCATACAAAGTAAAAAATTATTATCGTGTTCCTGGCGAACTGCAATAGATAGCGCCTTGAAACTTTGGAAAAGTAGCCTTTGTGCCAAGGCGCATATTCTGCGAAAGTGAAAGTGAAATATTATTGTTGTGTATATAGAGAACTATTATAGTTATGGTCTTCAAAGTGGGTACAAGTAAAACCCATACCCATGCGGATACTTTAGAAAAACATAGACTGAATTGGGACAGTGAGCGTGGTACCCCACATACAAAGTAAAAAATTATTATCCTGTATCTAGAGAACTGCAATAGGTAGCGCCTTGGAATTTTGCATCAGTAACCGCCATATTAAGATACATTGTATAGAGAAATAGAGACTGAATATGAATTTACAAAGTAAAAAATTATCGCGTACCTAGAGAACTACATTAGGTATAGTCTTGCAACTTTGCACAAGTAACCCTCATACTAATGTGCATAGTTTACCAAAATACAGACTGGGTAAGAATACTGGGAGTGGCACATCCCATTAAAATAAAAAATCGTTATCGTGGTAATACGTATAGTGTTGCAAAAAACAGGTTGGATGGGAATATTTTTGACTTGAGAATAGCGTGCGGTTTCGCGTTAAAATTTGGTCATACTTTTCTTCCAAGTGTTTATTGTGGATGGATGTAGCGAAGCGCACCGGGGATAGCTAGTAGTATATATTTATGCTGGATACTTATAGACAGGAAAGTTAATTTAACTTGTAGAAATTTGAAGTATACCGATCTGTCAGAGAAGACAAAAATTCCATATCGATTTCTTTCTGCACCCGAAACTAATTTTTAAAAAATATTTCTTGTTACACTGTTGCGGCACTGTTACAGTTTTGTTACATGTATAGATCTTAAAGATAGCGATTTATTTCTTTAACGATATAAAAAAATTTAATGTTGAAAAAGTAATGATAATGTTTCATTCGTCTCTAGAAATTTTATAAATGTATATCATATTTCAAGTGCGAAAAGAAGTTAATCATTTGTGGATCAAAAGTTTAAATTTATTTTATTTCATGGACTTTGTAGTACTAACAGAGAAACAAGTCGTGCGGCTCCCAGCCGTCGCCGTCTTTTTTTTAAATTCGAGCCGCCGCTGAAAAAGCGTCTTGTACCGGGTTTTGTCAAACTGCTATATATCAAAATTTAAATTTATTTTATAAAATTTGAATACAAATTTTAGTTTTTTTTTTAATTTACTAGCGGTATTCAGTGTCTAATGCAAGTGGTCTTCCGAAAGTGCAAATGCATTATATCATAGCAAAAGGTAGTTTGTTGTTGGATTCTACAAAAAAGCTGTGATATTACGCACTTGCACTTTTGCAAGACCATTTGCATCGAACACTGATCTCCACTACTGTTAAGTTAATAGAATTGTATTTCTATTGTAATTTCAACCTAGAAAAACATTGGCTTATATGTATTTGTGAAGACTGGTAGTATTAATTGCTACGTTACTATGAGGTCCTATGCTCCTAGGATTGAAAGAAAATTCTTTATGATTTAAAAATACTTCAAAAAATACTTGGAAAAACAGAAGCAGGAAATATCGGACCTTGGGTCAGAAATATTGTTCTGGTGCTTATGGTCGCAACCCGGAGAATATATAATGGGGTTTAGGAGTGTAGGGGAAGGTTCGGACTACAAAGTGTTCAAAGATTTTTTTGACCTGGTTTGACCTCAAGGAGGTATGCTATATTAAGTCGGAAATTTTAAAGCAATATGGACCTTTTAAAAAAAAATTTTAATTTTTGAAAAACGCTAAGACTAAATTTTTTTGGAAACTAATAGCTTACAAGTTCAATTATACATTTTTTTTTTGTTACAAAATATTCTAAACCAAAAAAGATATAGGCATTTAAAAATTAAATTTTTTTAATTTTAGCAAAATACAAAGAAAGTCCATTTTGGACCAACCTGTTCTCTGTGATAATGTTGAAATAGAATATTTTGGCCCCGAGGTACTCTGGTATTTACTTTCAAATGAGTAATAAAAAAAATGATTTTTGGCCCCATTCTTAGTTTGTTGTGTGAATTCTTTATTTGTTGTGTGATTCAAAGAATCTATTTTGATGACACGAACACACTTATGGCACACATGCCATTTTTGACAGATCGAACGACTGTCAAAAATAGCATGTGCGTTCAAAAGGTATGATAGTACTGATTAGATGTGCATGTGTGTGACAGACTTTTTGACAAGTCTGTATGATTTCATAATCTTTTGAAAAAAATATAAAATATTTTTTTCCATGCGATCAGAGTTCAAATTCTTGTATTGTATAAAAGTGTGGCAACGATATTTTGAAAATATTTTTTGAGTAGGACAGAATTCTGTAAGATTTTTTTGTGATTGAATCGCAGGATATCTAGTGAATCCAGGCCTTTACACGTAAAAGTCGACTCCGAAATTATTTTCATTATACAAACCATCACTCAGCTCCATCCACATTAAATCTTCTTCTTCTTATCGTAATACAAACCATTTTCCTGTTAAAGATATATACATACATAAGTACAATTCTAAAGTTACTTTCAGATTAGACAGATATTTGACGAAATAAGCGCAAGCGCTTTTCCACTCTACGTTTTTATTTTTTTAATTAAGTTTAAAGAAATTATTTAAATCAAGGGGAAATTTGTATTTTTTTATTTGCCATTTTTATTTCCTATTTAATATTTGATCAATCTGCTAAAACGAACTTTTAGTTTAATATTCAAATGTTGGAGTTGGTAGTAAGTGAGCACATAGGAATTTGAATATGTATGTATGTTTGCAATCATATGTATGTATGGATGGCTGTACATCTGCAAATACATATATTTGTAAACGAATGAATAAGCAACATTTGGTGGCATAGTGTTTTGTTTTGCTCGTTATTTCCTCTACCCCACCTGCCTTTTTGTTATTGTTGCTATTGTTGGCATTACCTTCTCTGCTTTCACGGTTGAAAAAAGGAACAACAACAATGCAGTCATACTACAAACATTTTTTACGCAGACTTTTGTTTACAAACAACTTGTGCACAGCCATCCCCCCTCTCCCGCTCTAAATACGTTTTTTGCAGCTTCCTATGAATGAAGTGTTTTAGAATTTATAAATTTACTCTGTATGTGTTTTTTAAAAGTGTCTTAACTTAACACAGGTGGAAAAAGGTATATACATACATATAAGTTTATCATTCCGTGTGTAATTTCAACAATATTTACTTCCAACTCCAACATAGAGGTAGCCAATAGACCCACAGGGTGTCCACTGGTAACCAGGATTTTTTTTTGCTTTTGTCTGAACATTTTAAAAAGGAAAGTCTTAATTTTTACAAAAAATTAAAAAAAAATTTTTCTAAAAATTTTTCAAAAAATATTTATTAAAAAATTTTTACTAAAAATTAAAAAAAATCTAAATATTTACCAATAATTAAAAAAAAAAAAATTTAAATATTTTTTCTAAAATTTTTACACTTTTTCAAAAAAAAATTCTATAACATTTTTAATAAATTTTCAATAAAATTTCCACAAAATAGTTTCAACAAAATTTTTAAACAAAATTTTCAATAAAATATTTAAAAAAGTTTTTACAAAAAATATTTTAAAATAAATATTTAAAAGAGTTTTCCAAAAAATTTTCTACAATATTTTTTCCAAAAAAATTTCTATAAAATAAAAAAAAAAAAATATAAAATTTTTACAAAATATTTTCTATAAAATTAATTAATAATATAGTTAGGCATTTCAGGTGACGATATATATCGTATACGAAATATTGCTGATTAGTGGAAAAAAACGCATTTCTTTTTTCAATGCGTTTGTCTCTTAAATTAAATCAATTTTGTACCTACATACATACATATGTATGTGTATTTGTGTAGTAAATCTGAATTGCATCGTAAGATAATTCTTTGTTTGGAATTTTTTACATACAGTACTTATGAAAATAATTTGTACACTGTGAAAACTTTTCACTACTTACCAAAATACAGAAACACAACACTACAGATTAGGAATGCGACAAAGATTCGCATATTTTGCTAATTTTGCCTTTTACATTTGCATCCGCTAAAAGTATAGCGTTTTGTAAAGCGAATGGTTAAGAAACTATTTAAAACAGCCGTCATTGTTTTTTTTTTCGAAAACTTATTATAAAAATTATAAAAGTTTATTGCCAGCACTAATCTAATTTGATCATTGTAAAGATGACATCAAATTTATTTATAATTACTTGTGCCACGTCACGTCACGTTCGATTTTGCTTTAATTTGAAAATTTTCCAAATTTTAAGACTCTTGCTTTTATGGTGCTTGAGTTATGGTTTATGTATTTTCTTTATAAAGAGGTACCCATACCTGGATAAAATCCTAAAATGTATATAAAATTCTAATATTATTGTAGAGTTCTGTAAGTAGAGTTTAAAATATCCCGCTTTTAAAATTAAAAGATGCTGCCAAGTTTGTAGTACCTTTAAATCGGTGAAATTGCGTACTTTCACTATGTTTTTTCTATTTTCTCTTGAAAATAAGAAATCTTTAAAATTTATCCCATATTTGCACCGAGACACTAAGGTATCTCCTCACAAAATTTTTTGAAATCCATCCAGTAGGTTTTACGTGATGCGAACACTGACAGACAGACAAAAAGTCTAAATATTGCTGTTTAACATTTTTAAAAAATATTTCATGTACAAAAATGGTCCTACATATAGTATTATTATATCGTTACCTTAATGTAGAAAGGCCCTAACTCGTTTTTTTTTCAATCGAGTTTTTTTTGCATATTTATATACCTAGATGATCTTCTAATATATATTTATTCCTCTAACTCCCACTGGAGCATAGGGCGCCTTCTAATACATATGTATAAATAAAAAAAATTGTTACAGCATTAAAACGCTAGGAAAATTTAATAAAAAAATTGCGTTAAAAAATATTTCGCGATTACAAAACTATAATTTTTATTAAGTTTTTTCCTTCTCCTGTAAAGTAGGAAAATCGTTAGTTAGGGCCTTTCTATATTAAGGTATCGATATGTACTTATAGATAATTACTTTCAGCTGTGAGCCACTGTATGCTAATGCACATCAGTTTATTATAATTTTATTTACTGATATTGTCACTTTCATTATTGTTATTATTTTTTGTTTGTTTTGTTTTTAATATTCTTAACATCTTCCTTCTATGCCAACAATATGACCAATGCAAAGGTCAGGAACCTTTATTATATACCTACATATAAATAAATACATTCATACATAAGTAACAAAAAAAAAAAAAAATTTAAAAGAATTAGTTATTAAGCTGAAACAAATAAAGATCTGAATTTAGTAAATTCTCTCTTACATTGTTTTTTAAACCTCTCCTTATACATTAATATGTACATATTACGATTTATATTCTTTTGTAAGTTACAAAAAAATATACATACGTTACAAAAAACTTAAGAAATAATAGTTGTAGTCGTCAAAAGTGTATACATAGGTAATTGTATTGAGGGGGGCAAATAGGCTTATTTTTGAATGTACAAGTATATGTGTATGTAAATTGAATAAAGGTTAACAATAGCAATAAGAACAAAAGTATTAACCAACAATAACAGATAATAGTGTTTTTTCTCTTATTTTAAGGCTGCGTTTTGATAAGAATTACAACAACTATAGTTTACACTTATATTCCAAATCATGCATATACAGTAGCGAGCAGTAAAAATGCAACGCTGTATCATATGGAGTTTGAATGCATCTATTTTAAAATAACGACAACAAATTTTTTTTTTATAAAATACATTTCAGAAAGCTTTATTTCTTCTGCACGTTTAAAATTATTTATTATACATATAAACTGACAATTTCTTTACTTAATGTTTGGTTTGGTTAACATTTAGGCTACCAATATGAAGTTAGCTCTGCACGTTCACTTAAGTGTTACTGGGAAGTATAATAGGACAGAAATCTAGGGCATGGATTGTAGAAATAATCTTTTAAAAATTGTTTGATATGTTTTGAGTAAATATTCCTGCTTTTTGGATATCTTACTCGAAGAAATTAAAAATCCTGATGAGTTCACAAATTACGTAAATTACGTTGTTACACTCATTGTAATAGAAAAATACATAAGTATACCAATAAAAAATCTATACATTTTAAAATAGACTAATTTGTTGATATTTTTAGTACTTTTTTAGAACAAACATTAAGTAATAGAAAGTTTATTTTAAATACACTACAAATAGCGGGGCTAATAAATAATGCATTTACACTGAATACTAAAAATAGTATTCAGTATAGTATTCTATTTTTAACCGACTTCAAAAAAGAAGGAGGTTATCAATTCGTCTTAATGTTGCTTTTTTTATGTATGTCACCTAACCGCAAAACTCAGCCATTTCTAAACCGATTTTAAATTTTTTTTTCTTTATTTGTAGTTATGCTTTCAGTTTGCTCCCGTTTTAAAAACAGTTCATTATATTAAAAATTAAAGGGTGTCCCTATACAACATACATGTTTTTTACGTGTATTAAGAACCGTAAAGGGCACCAAATTAAATTTTTTAAAAATTGCGTGTGTGTCGCTATAGCACCCAATAGCAGAAATTAATAAACAAAATTAATTTAAAATTTAAAGGGTGTCCACATAGGTGACCTATATGGGCATATCTTTTGAACCGTTAAGCCTGGTACTCTGTTCAGTTTTTCATGCGGAATGCTGTCAAATATCATACATAAAAAATTTCTATGAAAAAGTCAGGAAAAACAGTTGCAGAAGTAGTACACTGTTTTTGCTGTGGAAAAACATTGAAATGTGGCAACATTTTATCAAAGCTGAGAAATAAAGCAAAGCGGTATTATTTCATGAGGAATTTTTTCAAAATTTTAAATTAAAGGGTGCTCCAATAGTTCATTTAATTTGATGTATATGGCCATACTTTTGAATAGTTGTACACAGACCGCTGAAATTTACAAATAACCTGTATTGCTAAGTCCGCTATAACAAAAAGTATAAAATTTGAATTTGGAAATAAAAGGGTGTCCCAATAGTTAATGTAATTGTATGTATGTGGCCAAACTTTTGATCCGTTATAGACAGATAGTTGGATTTATAAAGGCCAAGTCCTCTATAACAACAGGTCTTTAATTTAATATTTTATTCGCTTTTGCTTCGAAAGTAATTCACACCAAACTTTAAGACTTACTTTTAAAGTGCTTTAGATATGGTTTATGTATTTACTTTATGTAGAGGTACCCATCCCTGGGTAATTACTTAGGAACAAGGACTTTATATAAAATTCTGAAATTATAAAGTTATGTAAATAGTGTTTAAAATGTCCCGCTTTTAAAAATAAATGTTGCTGTCAAGTTTGCAGTAACTTAAATCGGTCAAATTGCTTACTTTCACAACTTTTTTTCTATTTTCTCTAGGAAATGAGATATTTTTGTGGACAAAAGGTATTCTATATTTGAACCGAGCTACTAAGGTAGCTCCTCCTTACAAAGTTTTATTGAAATTCATCCAGTAGTCTATACGTGATGCGAACACAGACGGACGGAAGGACAAAAATTCCAAAAATTGCTGTTATGTATTCAACTTCGATTCTATCTGCACCAGCAACAAAATTTTCAAAAAATATTTCAAGTACAGAATTGGTCCTGTTACAGTTTTACAGGAAGTTATACAGAAAGAAACTGAAACAAAGTTCAAAAGTGAAAATTATAATTATTTTCAGTTTCCTAAAAATTCAATAACAAATTTTAGTTTACATCAAGCTGTTTAATTTAAAAATCCTGTCGGTAACATTTTTAAATTTTTTTTAAATTTGTTTACCAGCCCTGCATTTATTTTAGCATCATTTTAATTTTAATTAAACTATTAAATATTCGTTTTTAATCTAATTTCAGGCAGTAAAGGACTGTAATAACGATTATGGTTTTAATGTTGCTGTAAATTTTTATGACTACGTCAAATGGGCTTAAAAATGTTCATGGCAACATATGATATGTTGCAATATGACAAGCCACAAATGCCGCTCAAAATGCAACATTTCTCATAACACAAAATATAGAAACAGTATTATAATTACAGAAATTGGTTTAACTGCAACAAATTGGAAAGTTTAAACTACAATAAAAAAAAAATTGTAGGGGTACAGCACAAAAGCATTGCTGTTAAAGCCTGTCTTTACGCCCAACAAAATGGTAACACCATCCGGGTCGACAGTAACAACAGCAGCATCGTCTTCACCATCTACGTCAACAACGGCAACATTAGCGACAAGCTCAACATCAACAAACGACAATAACAAAACTACCAACAACTTTGGTACAATACAACAAAATACATCCACAAATTTGAATTTAAATTCTAGCAGTAGTCAACAGCAGCAACAACAGCATAAAGATGGTTTTCAACAACAACATTCATCGACGACGGCACCAGTACCAGCATCAGCAACCTCTGCTGCCGCCATACCGAGACAGCATCCCAAGAAACGCAAATTCGATCCAGCTGAGTTGGATGAAAGCAACAATGATATTGCAAAACAACAGGATCAAACATCACCATCAACAGCGGATAATAAATATTGGCCAGCAACACGGCAGATCTCAGCATCAATATCATCACCGACTTCATCTTCATCATTATCATCTTTATCAACGACGACGGCGTCGAATACAACGACAGCTTTAAATGGTACGGGCACAACCACAACAGCCGCAGCAACAAATGGCAACAATGCCACCATTTATACCATACGCACAACTTTTGGTTCTCCCTCGGATGCTGCCACATCTATGGCAATAAACAGTAATAACTATAGTAGTTGCAATAACATTAACAGTAACAGTAATAATAATGAAGTCAGCAGCGGGTCTCTGATTTCAGTTGCTGCTAAAGGAGCGACATGCATTGAAATTCCTGAGAAACGTACAATTATAACAAGGTTAGTAGTCCTTAACAATGGCATGAATATGAACTTAAGCTTTTTAATAAGTATAAATATTAAAATTTCAACTTCTTATGCTAAAAGCTGTAGTTATTACAACTGTATTAACAGTTCGTGGTATTTTGAAGTTGTCATGTCCGGCGAAAATTGGAAAAAAACCACTCTGCGGCAAACGTCAGATAATTCGTTTAAATTAGTTTTTTCTGATGAAAAGAAAAAAAAAATAATAGGTCTATTCAATAAAATTTTACAAAGTTTTGAAGATTTAAACGATTTTTTTTGCACAATTTGTACTAAGGGTATTCGAGTTCAGTAGCAGAACCAACCTACCAATACCATAATAAACAAATAAATTACCGATTCTTATAAAATTAAAGGTGGTCCAAATAATTCAAGAATATTTTTAAAAATTTAATAAAATTAATTAAACTGAAATTATTTTGGTATATTGCTTTATTAGAAATAAATATTCCCATTATTTATGGAACTCGATTTCATTTATGTCACTGACGCAGCTGGCCTCACAGCAGCATATCCTGGTAGTACAATATGAAAATGCTTCTCGTCGGACGCGATTGTTTTTCGGCCAATTTCGAGGAGAACTTGACTCAAGCTAAGAGGCCGTATAAAAGTGGATGGTCGTTTGCTGCAATTGCTGAAACAATTGGAACTTGTAACTGAACAATTCGCATCGGCTCCAAGTCAACCTTTTCAGATTGAGTTGCACACTTTCGCCCACAGCACCAACTCTCTGTCTGCCCGTCTGTCTGTATGGCTGCTGTCTGTGTTCGCATTCAATAAAAACTATTAGATGAGTTTTAATAAAATTTACCTTTGTATCTTGGTTCAAATATAGGATACTTTTTTCCGCAAAAATATCTTATTTCCAACAGAAAATTTGGAAAGAGTAGTTAGTCAAAATACGCAATTTTTCTGATTTAAAGGTACTGCAAACTTGGCAGCACCTTTTATTTTTGTTAGCGGATTATTTTAAACACTATTTATAGAACTGTACACTAATTTTAGAAATTTATAAATAATTTTAGAATTTTATATAAAGCCTTTGTTCCTGAGTAATTACCCAAGGATGGGTACGTCTATATAAAGTAAATACATAAACCATAACTGCAGCACTATAAAAGTAAGAGTCTTAAAATTTGGTGTGAAATAGTTTCAAAGCAAAATCGAAAAAAATAGTGTTAGGACGCCTACGACGTACCGGGCACAGCTAGTAAGTAATATTTCCCAACGTTTTTCAAGCGTAAAGCGACTCACTTTGGTCCGCGGGACGTATGATAATGTATGATAGTCAATATTTTAGACAGATTAAGAGTCTATCAACGTCAAAATAAAATATGATTCTTGTGTTTGGACCTCTCGTTATATCTCAGATGAATACCGATGCAGATACAGATATTGTTGTTCATTTCGTTTGACAACCTTGCAAAAAAATTTAAGTTCAGTGTTAATTATCGCAGCCAATTAATAAATCGGCGTGTTAGCCTTAGAAACCCCTTAGAAAGAATGTTTTACAAAATACAACTCCTTTACAAAAATTATTTCTTAAAAGTGTCTTTTAATGATTATAATAATAATTTTAATTAATTAAAATTTAAAATGTATTAAAGGTTTATGAAAAACTCTTTTCATTAAAATTTCTGTTTAGTTCACATGCACATGGAGTAGGAAGCATTGCATATAATATGAATAGCAGTAACGGCAACAACAGCAATAATCAAAGTAATGTTGCTGGTCAACGATTCAATTTCTTAAAAAATAAACAACAACCTCCTCTCCAACAACAACAGCAACACCAGCAACAGCAAAAACACAATGTTAACACACCTCAACAAATTCAACACCAGCAGCAGATTTCGCACCAACAACAACAACATCAGCAACAATCATCAACAAGTGTAGCTTTAAATGAAGAGGTTGTACTTAATTTACGAGATTGGAATAACACGAGAGTTCTTGCTAAATTGGGCAACTACTATGCTCCAGGCATTACACGCCAACCATCATCGTCGGCCTTGTCGTCATCGATAAATGATGTGCCACCAAATTCAATTATAGTTGAATTTGATCCGCCCGAGAATAGCAGTCACCTTTATACGGATGTACTTAATAGTGGGCGTTATAATGTGATATTGGACGCAAGTCCACCCGCAGCCGATGTACGTAATAATTCTTATTTCATTTTTTTGGTTAAATGTCATGTTGTTTGTTTTATATTTACAATTTGTTTTGTGCATGAATGATTTTGAAATTGCATTTTATGTTAATCTGTGACATTTAATTCAATTTTATATACTTACATATGTATGTACATAAATGCAATAATTTGTGTTTGTTTGCTTCTCAGATTTTGGAGGATACACGAGTTTGTGTGCGAACTTCAATTGAGGGACGAAATGGTTGTGTTTTTATTGAGGGTACTGTAACGGAAGTTCATACAGCAACAAAACAATTTACTGTACAAATTGCTACTGGGGAATCTGGAACAGCAATTGTAAGTTGCAAACTAAATATGTGTTATATTCGACTTATTTAGGATTACCCTTGTTTTAAATATTAATTATTAATAAATTAGAAAAACTAAGTAAGAGAAAGGAGCATATAAAGGTTCGTCAATCACCCCAGTTCTTTAAGCCGAATTTGGTTTGAAAATTTTGATTGAAAATCGAACTGGTAGGTTAGGTTATGTGAAATAACACACCTAGCAAAACATAGGAGTTCGACAATATTTATTTCCGACCCCATAAAGTATATATGTATATTCTGAATCCTTTTATATAGAGAAGTTGATTAAGCGATGTACGTCTGTCCATCTGTGTTCGGATTGAAATCAACTTTGCCAAGGCACCAGAAGACATACAGAAAATTCAAGCCCACTAATCTGCCAGGCATAGTTGCGAAAATTTTTCTTGAATTCAGGAGTTTTTTCATTTAATATTGCTACTGATTAGACCAATTTAGTTATTAATATATTTTTTTTTCTGCTACGGATGGAGAGCTAAATAAAAATTAAAATTAAATTAAAAATAATTTGGATTAAATTTAGTCAGATAAACTCTATGCTCTTTATTATATATAGAATGTTTATTTGAATTAATTTTCATAAGTTTGTGTAATATGATCTCGGCTTTATTCCTGTTTTGGCTTTATATTACGAAATTAAATAAATAAAAAAATAATATCATTGTTCGGGTAATTCAGCGTTTAGGGAGACTAGTTGAAAAATAATAGAAAATAATAAATTAAAAAATAAGTCTTGGCAAGGCGAATCTATATAAGGTAGTAGCCCCACGACAACAGATACAACAGCAAAAAACACCCACATGCACTTTGTTGTTGGTTGCCTTGGCAAAAAATAATTAACTTCGCCGAACTGCCACCAAGGCACATTTATCAGGTAGCCTCACTACGGAGGGTAAATATTAAGGCAAAAATTTTTAAATTTTTTTTTATAGAGTTTGACTTCCATTTAACAGGAAAAATGTTTAATTTAACTATCAAAATCAATATAAAAAAAATTAAAAATATTCGCCTTAATATTTTCCCTCCGTAGTGAGGCTACCTTAAAAAGGTGCCTTGGCTGCCACCTAGTAAAATGAATTCGTCTTGGTATGTTTTTGTAGACTTATTGACTTCTCCACGTAGTCGCATTTATAATTGAATTATGATGTTACAAATTCTTTGGCGTTGTCTTTCTTCAGGACAAATATACATATTTCCTACTCTTCGCTTTCCTTTAGGAAATCGAGTTCATTTTAACTTCCAATAAAAATTGACCAGTATTTTTTATAAACAAATGAGGCCTAGAATGTTAAATATGTGTATGTATGTATGTATACATATGTATATAGAACTCTCGTTTGTTAATTATTTATTTTGTTTTTTTTTCAATAAATTTTTATTGTTTTTATCTAGTTAAAGACAGTTAAAAGAGCTGATTTACGCTTATTGTTACCTCCTTGGTGGGATGAACTTAACGAAGTTTCCCCTAGAGGTATGGCTACGCCAACATCTCAACAAACATCAGGTTTATGCAAAAAAGATGTGCCGCCACATACCAGAAGAAATTTTGCTAATCCCACACACTCACTGGCAAATAAAACACTTACTTCGATTGCTGTTGCAGGAAGTAGTCAAATGCATCAGCAGAATTTCTACAATGAACAACAAAATCTACCACAACAGCAACAGCAATTGCAACAGCCTCAACAATTGACATATGTCAGTAATAAAATCTTAAGTACCGGTACGGTTTTGCATCGTCCCCATACGTTTACTCAACAAAAACAGGATGATTACTATCGCACTATAGCCACATCACCATTTCAAAGCTCTGCAGGGGGAAATATCGTAAACGGTGGCAATGGAAACAATAATGGTACGTCAACCTATGTGATACCAAATGAAAATGGCTGTGTTGACTCTAGCGCATCAGGCGTAGTTGTTGGTTTAAAAGAGCAACATCATCCAATTGAGGAACATATATTGCAACAACAACAGCAGCATCAGCAACATCATCAACAACAACAAACTGTTTGTAGTAATGAACTTTCAAACGATAATAAAATACCGCCATCACCAGCTGATGCTGAAATGTTAATGCAACAACAACAACAACACCAGCAACAACAACATCAGCAACGGCAACGACACCAACAGTTGCCATCGCAACAGCATCGTCCACCCGGCTCTGCAGGTCCTGCATACGATGACTCTTATGATTCGGATGATGAACTTAAACGTGTCGATATCGATGGTTTTGGTTCATTGGGCGATGCTGATCCTGAAAAATTATCTGGCTGCAGTAAACGCAGCAGCATGCAATCACGCGGCAGTACATCATCATTAGTCGATCAGAGGCTAACACCACGATCTCATCCAGCTACACCACGATCTCAAGCAAATACACCACATCGCTTTAAAAAAGGTGACATAGTCGAGTCCGAGTCAGGCGTTCGGAAAAAATTCAATGGAAAACAGTGGCGTCGATTGTGTTCACTGTGTTCGAAGGAATCTCAGCGACGTGGATATTGCTCTCGTCATTTGAACCAAAAAGGCAGTTCTCTACGTTCTACTGGTCCAAGCCGATTTCCAAGGTAATTAATCAAAAAAAAAAAAAACTTATCGCACACTAATTATATTGTATATGTACATGAACAGAACAGGAAACATTTTTTTTTAATTCTAACTGTGGCATACTTTCTACTTAAAGTCTATATCAAGACATATAAAGAATTCAATTTTTTCTATCGTTGCTTACGACAATTTCTATTGACACTTTAAGTACCATATTCATACCAAAAGTTCAAATACAAACTACATATTTCTAAAAAGAAATGTGACTGCATAAAATTTTCTGTTCGATAAAAGAAGTTAGCAAATTAAGAGCTTTTGTTAAAATGATCTCACTTTATTTTTTTTTTTTTTTAATTTGTGGTGAGTTCGTTGTTAAAAAACCTTTCAAAGGAAATAAGTTTTCGTAATTAAGTTAAACAGGAATAATCGCATAATAGAAATTGAAATAATTTAATATATATTTTACAATTAAAATAAAAATGGCTAAATTACACTGTCGGCCAAAACCAACTGATGACAAAACACGTACATACTTCCGATCGTAAATATTTTATAAAGCGTTAAAGACATCAAAATATATCTAATATATATATATATATATATTTTTTTAATTAATTAAATAATTAAACCTCCATGAGGCTTTCATATTTCTTGACTATGCTATGGGCACTCAATAGTAGTCAACACACCTGTCCCTATATTATATTATTGTTGATTTTTGTTAAAATCGGAGAGCTCGTTTAAATTATGGAAAATTTTTCCTAATTTTCTTCATATGTCTAATACGTCGCAAACAACTTTAGATGCAAATGGATTTGTCTCGTGTTAATCAAGATAACTCATTTTGGACCATATCAATTAATTTATCGTCTTTTAATTCGCTGTCCGCTTTCGTTCAACTAGCTTCATTCATGAAACATATTCTTGCAATGTCTGCTACTCTTTCATTTTCATGTAGATGATTTAAAATATAAATTTTAGTTTCTGAAGAAAGGCATAACTTTTTATCTTCATTTTTCATCTACATTTTCCTTTTTTATTTTTCTATCGTAATGCTTTAAACACATAGACGACAGCGGCTGCACTGCTTCACGACTGCAATTGCTGTTGAAAGGCAGCTACTCAAGTATTTTAAATACGACAGTTACATCACAACTTCAAAGAGTGTGATGAATTTCGATCGATTTTGAGCATTATTTTTGAACCCATCTCTTTACATTTGGTTTTAAAGTATAAATATTTAGACAAAAATATTAAAAACATTAAAAATTAGTAAAAACTAATTAAAATTAATTTTTATACAAAACAACAAAATCTTTTTAAAATCGATTCGTTTACAAAATCGTTTTCTATCACATACCTGATTGTCTTAGAAAATACGTATTAACTTTTATAAAAATTTAATAACTGTGGAATAAAATAAATTATCCTAAGAAATTAGCTACAGCCACAACGGTGGTCGTGGACACAAGTAGCTTTGATGGCGTCAAAATAATTTTCTTTCTATAAACGAGTGTTTAATGCACAAAAGTCAAATTTTAAATCAATTCTACGAAATATAATTTTTATTTACTTACTAATCAAAAAGCTATTTTAGAGGTTATTGTGTTTCATTCCTGCTTTTTACTGCTTTCTTTGCTATCTTTATTATTATAATTTTTTTTAACTATAAAAAAGTGTTATATCGACAGTGCTAAATAGGGGATAGGTGCAGTTTCGTTTTCATATCTCAGCTATTATAACTAAATATAGAAATCAAAAAAGCAATATGGCTCTAATGGTTGGTTTAACCTTGAGTATACATTTTTAGGACGACTTGAGCAATCCTCTTTCTAACCTAAAATATTTAAACTTATTAAATATTATTGAAATTATTGCTTTATGACGGCATAATTAGAATATTTTTTTGATGATTAAAAATCAATTTTTAACACAATTAGTCAAGTCGGTCACCATACATATGCTAAATATCAAAACAACTATAGACGAAAAATTAATTCAATTATTGAGTTAAATGATTTATTTAATTTAAATTTTTTAACAGTGATATTAGCAGTCGTTCTAGTAGTAAGACACAAGTTGATGAGGACACATCTAGGGACTCGGAAACATCTCCTAATTATCGCACTACCGGTCGTTTTGATCAAGAAGAAACGGATGTTGCCAATATGTTGGGTAAGTAAACAACTTTTCTGATTTAAGAAACATTCAAGACGAATGCAAAAGAAAATCTTCCATTACTTTAACATTTACTTATAATATGACATGCATGTAAATAAATTTACAATATTAAAATGTCAAATTGCGATTAAATCCTCAAGAATAAACCATAATACCCAAAAGTATTTAAATAAACGTTAATATGAAACATCTTAAATATTCAAATACATAAATTTAGTATCGATATTAATAATTAGGTTTCAGAATTTTTAAGATATAAGATTTTAAGTCAACTCTAATTAAATATCTTATTACTTCAGTAATTTAGGCACAATTTTGTTAGACACTGTATATGTGGAGAAGAGCATGCTAAGACATACTGTCACTCTTCAACACATAGGATCCTTTCCAAATGATTTTAATTTGCTTTAAAACAACCGTTGTTTTTTTGCAGAAAGAGAAAATAGAACGAAAAATTTAAGAAAATAAAACAATGATTAGAAAAATATTACCATTTAACAATAAAAAATTAAGCAAAAATATTACAAAGCTTCTTTTTGCAAAATTTACAATGGAAAATTAAAATAAAAAAATATTTAGACAGATTAAATAGCAGACAAGTGAATTACAAAAAAAAAAAAAAAAAACAAAAAAAAATCAAAATGCACGCATTTCAGGATTTTGATTTGGGAGCTAAACTTTACCTGCAATGTCTATGTATGATTTTTTCGTTCGTAATAAATTTTATGTCATTTTACTAATTAAAAATCTTTTATTCAGTGTCCTTAAGCAGTTCAAGATCTGGAACGCCATCATATTCCTCTCCCGTTAATCATGGATCTTCACCAATGAATGCCAATAATTCACCGGTACCGCAGGTAGTTGTAACAAACCATCAAAACTTCTTTACGCCCATTGGAAGAGGGCCAGTTACGCCAACAGATGCTCATGCAAATAAACCGTGGAAGGCAACTCCATCACCGGTGATGTATAATCTATCCAATTATGGACCCCAGGTCATATGTCCAGAGTCTGTACGGGCCCATGGTTCTGGGGTAGTGATTACATCAGCAACACAAGTGCCACCACCTCCACCTTCACAACAGTCACCTGTGTCAATGGTTATGCATCCAAAAAATTTGCCTGCGATTTCTACGCCAGCTCAGCAGCAAATGATGTCACCACATTTACCAGTACAACAATTTCAACAGCAACAACAACAATCTCAATCGCCAGGACCGCCACCTCCTCCAACAGCTGTTCCATCATCAATATCAACTGCTGCTGCTATTACATCGATGTCCCATGCTACTAGTGTCATAAGGATTTCTCCAGCATCATCGACGGCGACTACTGGCACCCACATGACCAATTCGGCGACATTAGCATCACAATCATTTCATCCGGTTATTGTAGATGCCACACAACTAATGCCCTTACTGCCACACCAGCACCAACAACAACAGCAGCAGCAACACCAGCAGTCACAACAGCCATCACCTTCATCGGCTGGACAACAACAAACGTCTCATCAGCAGAGTTTTCATCATAGTGCATCATTAAATCAAATGCGCCATAATCATCAACATAACGCTGCTAGTACTCTGGTATCTTTGGGGGCTCAGGCTAAACATCAACAACAACAGCAACAACAACAACAGCAACATCAACAACAGCAACATCAAGCTCCTCAGCAACATTTGACTCAACAACAGCCTCAACAATTAGTAAATGAAAAGACTATTCCAAAAAACGGCGTTAACTCGGGGTCGATTTTTCACTGGCATACGCTGCTGCCGCACATCCATCAATCCCCCGTGAAAACTCAACAACAACAGCAACATGCGGCTAACAATTACTCAATCGCCGGCATTGTCAATCAATCACCATCCGAAGTAGCAGCAGCCTCTACACCACCACCGCCGCCAGTGAATAGTAATAACAACAATCATTTGTTAATATCACAATCAATGTCTTCTCCGAGCAATCCCTTAGATTGCTCCCTAAACGATGCAGCAAAAGCAACATCAGCTGCTGCTGCAGCTGCTTCAGCATCCAGTCATCAGGTAAACAACGTTAATAATAACAATCTTGAAGATATTGACGAAGCATTTGACGATGACGTATTCGATCCACCTTCCAAGAACAATGAAACTCAGGCCAGTAATTTGAGTCTTAAAAATAAGCAACAACAACGTTTTGTGAATAGCAACAACGATCATGTGATTCGAAACAATTTTAGATCAACTATTTATAGTACATCTGCAGCCGGAGAACAGACTTCAATTAGTAGTGCATTGGGTGGAAGTGTTGGTGGACGTAGATTAAATGATGTATCTAATGATTTTACTGATACCTCACCAGCTGGAGCTACTACTTTAAAGAGGCGTTCCCAGTCATTAAGTGCCTTGCAGCAGCAACAACAGCAGCAGGCCAATGGTACCGGATTGATTTTAGGTGAAAATAACTCCAATTGCAAGGAACCCATGAGTCCCATGACAAAGGTAAATAAATAAATTTATTTTCATGAGAGAATCCTCTTGTTATAAATCTCTTTAGAATTTCCATTTGTAAAATATTGAACCAAATAGGAAATTCATACAAAATAATCGGTCTCAAACTCGTTTTGTAAAGTAGAAGCTTAATTTGAACCGGTAAATTTTTATTACAAATTTTTTTGAAAAAGAACCTAAGATTTTACAAGCAATAAGTGGGCGTGATTATTAAATTTCAAGAGTTTATTGAAGGTTATTCAACTATATTGTATATCGTCTTAAAAGGAATTACAACGTTGTCTATACAAAGTCTCAATTGTTTACTCTCCATTATACTTTTATTAAAATACTTTTTTTAACTTTTATTTTCATAAATTAAAAAAATTAAATAATATTTCAGAATAAAATTCGCCGCCCAATGAACGCATTTATGATCTTTTCAAAAAAGCATCGTAAATTAGTTCACAAGAAACATCCTAATCAAGATAATAGAACAGTAAGCAAAATATTGGGCGAATGGTGGTACGCTTTAAAGCCAGAAGAAAAGGCACCATACAATGAGTTGGCATCTTCATATAAAGATGCGCATTTTAAATTGCACCCCGAATGGAAGTGGTGTTCAAAGGATCGACGTAAATCTTCTAGTTCTGGAAAGGGCGGAAATCAGGGTGCATCATCTGTTAATTCATCAAATGAAACTAAACAGCGTAATGACTCAGTCGATGGTTCTGATTCCATCGACCAAGAACATAGTCCCACAACTCCAGGCATTATGGGCTTTTGCGCTACTAGTAACGGTGTTTCTGGTGGTGTGAATGCACTTGGCTCAAATTGTACACAAAATGGTCACATGCAGCAAGATATGCAATCGGATATTATACCTTTAACCATTGCAACATATAATACCCCATGTTCCGAATCAGACCCAACCACCATAAACAATCACTTGAGTGGCCAAAATTGTATTAAGGAGGAGCCAATAAAACATGATATAACATCCGAAGATGAACAGGTCATAAGAAAAAAAACGGGAGTTTTTAAATGATTCCTTATTGTTTTTGTTTTTTGTTATCTTCTAGATGGTAATCGACGAAGATCCTGATGAACAGAGTAACAGCAATAGTGGTGGTTTATACAACAATAATCAAAATTTGCAAATACAACAAAATTCAGCGACCTCTGTTGATCTGAAATGTCGCGAACGTGTTACAGATTCCGATGTAGAAGACACTGGCAATGAGTTACGTAAATCCATGGCCACTGGTGCTCTTAGCAGTGATAAGGTTTGTACAATTTCTTCGGTTTTACAACTACTAAAACAAAAACTTGTTTTTTTAGGTTGAACAGCAACAGGGGGTGGGCACAACACCTCCAGCTACCTGCAAACCAACGCCACTTAAAGCTATGCCTCCCACTTTGGAAAACAGCATTATTAATTATAAACAAATGTCAATGCTTTCTTACCCCAGCCCAAAGAATCCGATTGGTGTAACACCATTCCAACCAACAGGCGAGCATTTCTTTAAACAATATAAGAAGAAAACTTTAAAAATTTGTTTGAACAAATATTTTGTTTATTAAATCAATAAATAATTTTTTTTCTTGTTTAATTCGTTATTTAATTGCAATTTAAATAAAAATTTTCAGTTATAATGATTATTGTTGGGCTTGATCTGTATTTTAGGTGGTGCTTTTAAGACTATGCCGATTAGCCCAAAGAGTACGAAACTCGAAGAACAACAGCAGCCACAACAAATTGTAATTAAACAAGAAGATCTCATGGATGCCAAGTATATTAAACAGGAACCACCATCACCATATAAACTAAATGGTGGCTCTAGTATTATTACATCATCATCCTCATCAACCACGTCATCTACATCTACTGCTTCATCGTCTAGTAGCATTTTTACATTTAACGTGCCAGCAGCAGCAGCGTTATCACAGCAAAAATCACAGTCACTTCTTCATCCACAACTAAGAAGCCCTACAGCCACAGAATCAAGAGGTCTGTATTAATTTTATTTTCTTTCTCTCTACTTATGTATGTATCTGAAGGATATTATGCAGATATTTATTTAGCTGTTGTTTATTCTAATTTCATTTCGATCATACTTTCTTGTACTTAATTCTAAACATATGTATGTATGAATGTATCTGCCTACAAAGTGATTTAGAATATGAGTAGAAAAGTAAAAGAAAATTACTGCATTTTACATCATCTAACTATTCATAAATTGTTGTTTTTTTTTCTCTTATTAATCAATCATGCATTCCACAAAATGTACATTTTTGGGTTTCGGTTTTATATGTGTGTAAAAACTGTAATACAATGTACTGTACTGTCATGTAATGTTATGTGTCCTAACTTATACAAAACAAAAAAAAATATATATATATTTATAATATGCATAATTGCGTCTATGCTTTTACTAACACTGTGCGCCAAATTCGAACAATCATTGATCATTCATCCAACCATTCATTGAATCACCTTTTATTACAAAACGGAAACGCTTTTTAAAATTCAGATGAAGATAAAAATGCTGATGATGAAATGAATGAAACGAAAACTAATAATATCACCAATGTTATGGACATAGATGAGGACGACAGCACGTTGTGTGACGATGACGATTACGATGACTATGAGACAGAAACAGATTTTGATGATATTGAATTTTATACTATACCAAAAGGGAAAACCTTATTGGTATCAAGAACACCAACACCGACGACCTTGGTGCCAATTAATCATATACGTTTAACAACACTAACACCACCAATACGAACGCAACAATACACTCAAGTAGTAAGACGGTCTATAACACCACAACAACACAAGGCATCACCACATAGACATTTAAAGAATTTACATTTTCGTAGAGTAGAAACGCCCCCCACGGTTATAACCCGTGTACCTACACCTTACTCTCATGAACAGCAGACTAGCAGGCAGGGATTTGTAGTAACCCCAACTACATCACTCATTACAACTACCAGTACACACAGTGCTGGTAATAGTGGAGGTGGAAATAATCAAGCAAAACAATTTACAATTATAAGAACATTGACAACTCCTCCTCCCTTGTTTTTTCGTACTATACAAAAGACCATGACTGGCATAGGTACAGGAACAGGAGCTACAACTAATTTACCAACAATTAGAACAAAAGTAAACACAATAACTGATAGCTTACCAACCATAACAAAATCATCCTCCATACCTCTGTTCATATCGTCACCTCGTCCATTATCATCTATATCAGCATCTGCATCATGTAGTAATGAAGCGAATGAAACTAAAGATCAATATACCAAAATATGCTCCTCTTCCTCTTCAACTAATAATATTAATACTGATAATATCGACAACAACAACATAACTTCAACCAACCCCACCACCACCACTACTACCACTATAACAACTGCCTTTGCATCTAATTCTTTAATAAACTCAACAAAAACATTGCTTGTGCGAAATAATTTTAATAACAACATCGACTCTACCACCACTACTGGAATAAAAATAGAAAATTGTACGAAAGCAACAGGAAGAGCAGCTATATTATATGATGCTCTAGTTTTGGACACCTTAAATGACGACATAAATAACGGAGCAGCAGAAGATCAACAGTCACATCAACATCAGCATCATCATCAACTACATCAGCAAATCAATCAACAACATAAAATCAAAGACGAAATTCTTGATATAGATTTGGCTTTAGAACAAAAACAGCAAAATCGACAACAACAACAACTACTATCACATACACAACAACAGAAGCAACATCACCCCCAAACAATGTTGCTCATAACCGACGCAAACAGTTTGAATAGACAACAACAACAAAGTATAGCACAACAATTATTGCAGCATAAAATACGTAATAACAATTTTTCCACTCCATCTGCTGTTCCAGCCTCTTCCACAAACTCATCTACCGTACGGCCTTCAATATCTTTTATTAGCAAAATAACTTTACCTGCAAACGCTCGCATATTAACAACCACAGCCGCATCATCAGCATCTAACAGCAATAATAACCTTAATCAATTACAAAAAAATGTCACATCCACTAATTTATCAACGGGTGGAGGCAGTACCATTACCATTATACCAGCTAGTAGAAACAGTACCATCACTAACAATCATACTAATAATCCAACAAATAATTCTAGCAATAACAGTAACAAATTAACTACTAACTCAATTATCGTTACTAACGGAGGTGGTCTAGGCGGTGTCAGTGTCGGTGCTGTCGGCGGCACCAACACTACTACCACCGCCGGTGGTAGCTTAGGTAAAGGTTGTAAACAAATTGCTTCTATGTCACCACTTAAGGCAAATGACTGTTGTAATGCCGGCGGTGTTGGTGTTAGTATTAACAATTTTATGACGAAAAATGCTTCAATTCTTGGTAGTGCAATAGTGACTACAAATTCTTCTACCCCTAATTCAAAAAATTTAGGTTCTTCAACTACAGCTATGGTTTCGTCATCATCCACAACTTCCTCTGTGCCATCTTCACCGGCATCTGGTGCACAGGCGTCCTCTTTACAGCAGCAACAGCTGTCAGGACAGCCAAAGCAAATACTATTTGCTGTTAACAATATGATGCCACATCATCAGGTAAGTAGACTACAGAATAAAATTAAAAAAGCTTTTAAATAGTTGCCAGACTTGGTTCTAACTAGGAATGAATCCTCAATATCGAAATTCTGTGAAAAATTCCGAAAAATTAACAGCCTATTTCACAATATCGAAAGAATTCGTTCTTTATTACAATTACATTAAAAACAAATTCAAAAATTATGTTTTTATTTTGAATGTAATTGTACGAAAGAACGAACTCTTTCGACATTGTGAAACTGGCAGTAAGTTCTGAATCCTCGGATTTTTCAGCGCTTACTTCAAAATATGAGATTCCCTTCATATGTATAAGTTTGTGATTCCGATTTAAGGAACAAAATGTTACCATAAAATATATATTTTTTTAATTTAATACGAAGTTTTGTTAGACAGTCCTGCCCCCAGTCCAGGCCCTGTTTTTTTTTTTAACTATAGTTCGTAATAATTAACATTGAATGAGTTCTATGAATTTTCGTATTCCTTTTATTTTAAATTGATGTTTACGGATGAAAATAATCAAGTTGACAGAATCAAAGAAAGGTACAGCGGTCAACAAAATTCTTTACGTTCTCCTAGCTTTTAAAATAATTTAATTTTCTCATTTTCTTTAAAAAATATAATCACTTAACTTAAAACACACGTAGGGTTCCGTACTAACATCATATAGGGCACCCTTTAATTTTTAGTAATTGTTATAGCGGCCGTGGCAACACAGCGTATAAATATTTCTAAAAACTCTACCTTTTACAATGTCGGAACTTCCCCCCGGGGTATAAACTGTCACTGTAGCATTCCAAAAGCTTTGACGAGGTGCTCTCTGGGAAAATGGTCGCCCCAGACGCCAGGATTCCTGGACCCGTAATCTCGAAGAACAGGTCTGTTTTATTATGGATTCGTTTCGACCTGAAATGAAAACATATACCCGAATAACACGTCACTTTCGGAACACTGTATTTTTTTAGTATTTGTCGCTATAGCGGCCACAGTAATACAACTTGTGTAAAAGAGTCCTTTACGGTTCCATTGATAGAAGGCGCTGACAGACGGATATACATTGTAACGAAAACAATAGGGTTATTTTTTTACCCTTTTGGGTACGGAACCTTAAAAATGTTGATCTTAATAATTAGAAGAAAACTTTCCATTTAAAATACTGTGACATTTTTTCTGTTGTAGTTTTGATTTACAAACACAATTTTTAAACCCTGTTTTTTTTTAATCTGTATTCCTTATAAAGTATGCCATTTTACCTATGCAAAATCAACAGCAGACACCACCAAATGCTCTACACATGCAATATATATTTAAAAAGCAAAATGGGCAAGCTGAGCTGGTTTCGTCGTCAAAACAAAATACCTTGGTTTTGCACAATTACAACGCACAAGGTAAGTTAAACAAAATGTAATAGTGGAATTCACGGTTTGCTATTGTAGACCTTTTACACCTTGTAGCTTTGGTAAATTTAAAATAACTTATGCATTTTGTTGTTGTTTATCAATATTTACCAAACCTACAAGATGTAAAAGGTCTACAAAGCAAACCGTGAATTCCGCTAATAATTTGAAATAAGGCTGTTATTTTAACTAACAAATCTGAAATAAAAAACATACACAATACTAACTATAGAACAAGTGCCAGTTTCCCCATCGCAACGTTCGTCATTGCCCACAACGCCTAAATCCGCTACAGAGCTTGGTTTCAAACGAAATGCAGACATGTCAAGCGGTGATGAATCTCAAAAGCAAATTCAAGATAGCAATGATACACAGCAGCAGTTTGTGTTGGCACCAACACCCGCCCAACTAGGACGTGCTCCTTCACAGCGACGTAAAAATTTATGTAAGTCTTAGAATTTGGAAAAACATAACATTTGTTTAATTTAAATTTAATTGTAGCTGTTGGATGTTTGAGTTCGATTAAACAGGAGGACAACAATCAAAGCAATTATTCAGCTGGTGGTACCATATTGACGAATCCAAACTCGGGTGGCCAAATCGAGGGTTCTTCACCTATAATAGGGCACGTTTCAGTAACATTAACATCGGCTTTGCCAACACCTTCCTCATCCTCAACCACGCCCAACAGTGATGAACAGTTACCCTTAACTCCAGCGTCTAGTAGTGGCTGTGGTGGTGCTAGTAGCGGAAGTGGTAGCGCTAATAATGCCTGTACAAATCCAAAATCGCCAAAAACAAATGTGGGATCAAAGAAAAAACTAAAACAGGATGAAAAATCTAGGTAATTTCAAATTATTTGCAACTATTAGTTAACGTCTGGAAGATGATTGGTGTTTATGCACAAACATACATATTTTTAAAATAGTGTTCTTGCTTCTAGTGTTTTGGCTGATTTTGAAAAGAAATACGAAGCTTTGCCACAGTTTAAACCTAAAGATTGTCAATCACCCAGCGCTATAGTAGTGCCGTCTTCGCCACGTGTTTATGGTACAAATTATAGAAAAAAGAATGCCACAGCGCCACCGCCAGTTCAAAGAATACGTAAGATGATAATATTTTGTAATATAAAGTCACATTTATTATTTAAAACAAATACAAATCTAATTTATATTCTTAATTGTTTTTTTTTTCGTTTTTGTACATTATACAGAAAGTGAAGATGAAGCTACTGATGATACAGCTTCTATACCACCTACACCAACACAACGTTTTTTTGGCCCCGATTTTAATATAGATACTTTAAGAGGTATATTTTTGCGTTTGAATAAAAACAAAACAGAAACGAATTTTTTTTTTACAAATTTATTTTATTTTCATTGAAGAATTAGAATCATCTGATCAAACTGGACGTTCTCCGCGAACACCACAAACCCCTCTACAAACACCCCGCTCCGATGCTAGTGAAAAGGGTCATCGAAAACTATTGGAGCAACGACGAAATTTAGTTCTACAACTTTTTGCTGAACACGGTTTGTTCCCTTCGGCCCCAGCGACAATAGCTTTTCAGGTAATTCAATCTTCAATCAAAATTTAAATACTTTTAGTAGTAAGATTTGAAGTATGATATGCGTTCAAAAGTTAATAAAACAGCAAATATTCATACAAAAATTAATTTTAATTATTTAAAAAAATGTGGATTTACAGAAGCAGCGCAAAAGTCTTAATCAAGTTTAGTAAAAGTAAGAGTGTTACTCAAGTTTAGTTAGAAGTTTAGCTTTAAGCATGTTAGTAATTGACTCATTTGCGAAATTATTTGAAACCAGTTTTGGCAAAAAATCGATTTTTTTAAATGTAAATTTTCATTAATTAAAATTGTTTGCACGAGGCTAAATCGCTAAGTTAGTCCAACAAATTTGAATCTCCTTCAGGAACATACAGTTATCTTACTGAAAGTCGACACTCCCGCAATACTCTTTCAGAATAATAACGTTCTAAAACTGAAATTTGTGTTTGCGCGTCTATTCGAGCATAATTATGGTGTTTGTCACACATTATGTGACAAACAACATACACTTAAAAACGTAAGACATTCAACTGAGTTTTATAAGACTACCAAACAATTATAATAAAAAAAACAATTACAGTCTAATTAATTAACTAAAATAAAGAAAACCGCAAACGGTGGTAAAAATCCTAAAGAAAATTAAACATAACCAGGACTAATCGGCTTTTATTGTTTATTGTTTATTGTTTAATTCAGCTAAGCATATGTCAGAGCTATTTAAAAAAAGATTATTTTATTCTAGATATCTTTTATTAGTTTTTGTTTTCTCCGAAATATTCATTACGACGTATACTCTCGTATGTGAAGTTAGAATTTCCACATTCAGCTTGTTTTAAAACAAATTGAGTTTTGTTTTAAAACTCCACTGACGTATTCCTTTTTGGTTTAACGTTTTTTTTTTCTTATACGCGATAACCAAATCAACCGCATATTACAATGCGAGTGAGAGTGAGACGCAAACCACACGAAGGCCGAAAAACAAGGACGGCTGGATAGTCCTTAAAAATAATGACAATGTCGTACGCGTTGCTCAGTTGCTCATCAACCCGAGATACTTAACGCCTGAAATAATGACTTTGCCACAAGGGTGTTGTCTAACAACAAAGATGCTAGATTTTAAAATTAAAAAAAAAAAAACGAAAACGCTAGCGACATTACAAAGATCCGGTCGGTACAAAGCATAAACTTAAATTACATTAACTTCTCAGTGCATCAAGAGCCATTTTGCACTTGGCCTACAAGCTTTAAATTGATACTATAACTCTTCGAAGCGTTAAGCTCTGCTTGACATAAATAGTCACGTCGTGCTGAGGCACTAAACCCGCTAAAATCTTGTCCTGAAGCATAGCCCCGTCAACCGAAAGCCTATAAATAGAATCCGACTGCGGTGCCCATATTCATCTTCAAGCTGTCCTTAAAAACTACATACCTCTCTTACAGTCTATAGGATGCTGTAAATTTTATTTCAGCGACCTTTTAGTCCGACAACTTAGAACTATTGTGGGTACATTTTTTCTTGGCAATCGGGTGTTTGTTTCATCGATTAAACTGATTTTTATAAAAAAAAAAAACTATTTTCAATAATGAGAAGGCCTTGTTCCCACGTGTAATAGTTTATGACCTCAGGTGTATTTTTTTTTCTTTTTAGGGTTTATACTGTACAAATGTATTTGCATATTAAAATCCCTGTACTACCGTAATAATATAAAATAACTGTCATCTTTTCTTAACATTTGCAGACAAAACACATTGATGTATTTCCCAGACGTCAGGATTTACAATTAAAAATACGCGAAGTACGGCAAAAACAAATGAATCAGTCTGGCTATACACCACAATCAGCTGGGCCAATGACTCCATCAGAAAATAGTAATCAAGCTTTAAATATAAACTCAATCAACAACAACAACAATGGAAATTCATCTTCGACAGGTTAATTTTTATTTCTCTAGTAGTTTTATAAAAAAAATATATAAAAAATGAATTTTTTTCCCAAAGGCCTCCTAACATTACATCAACAGCATGTTGTAGATCAACAACAGCATCAGTCACAACAAAGCTAAGAATAGCTTAAGATAGAAAGTTTACTAATGGTCTCCGTTGAGGGAGAATATTTAATTAAACAGTTAAAAAATTTTTAAATTTTTGACAAAATATCGCATAGATACACAACTCTAGATACGATACAAAAATATAAATGCATTAAATGCATACAAAATATACAACATTACGAATCTGTTTCACATACATTTCATCAAAGAAAAAAAAACACATGAATATTATAAAAATAAATCTATAATATTTAATTTAGTGTAAAACAAACCAATATTGCAACAGTACGAAAAAAAATATAAATTAAATTTAGATTTTAATAAGATAATAATGAGTGTTAAAGCTTGTACGATGTACGCTATTTTTGCATAATTTTCTTGAATTAAAAGCTCGAACAATTTGTTTTAAGAACTTTTTAAAGAATACAACAAATGCGTACAATATTTAAACAAAAAAGAAAATGAAAAAAAAACAAATTATGAAGAAATATATATACATATGTATATACATAGACATTTATATTACGATTATACAACATTAACCCAAATACCCTGTCCTTTCCATATTGTGCTTCTCCGCGTTTAATATTTTGTTCAATTAAATTAAGCATTAAAAATCATTAAAGCAAAAACAAAATGGTTAAACGAGTAATTTAAGCGGACTTATTAAAAGAAATCGAAATACGAAATAAATATTGTTGTATTCATTTATGTATGTATATTTATAACTTGTGCAGTTTTATGACTTAAAAAAAGTTTTTGATTGGGCCTTGTTTTAAAATGAAAAAAAGCGAACAGAAATATTTTTGTATGCACGCAAAATGTTAGAGAAAGTTTTTGTTCGAAAAAGAAAAGAAAATCACTACAACTGTCGATCAACGCTGGCAAATTGTAGTTAAATTTATTTTGCTTTCATTGGTCAAATTGTTCTTCTCATTCCTTGCGCCGCCCAATTTATTTGTTTAATATTTCTACAAGTTTCTAATTTATATTTCAATCTTAATTTACTATAAACATACATACATACAGCTTACATACATCCATACATACCTACCTAACTACATACATATGAAGTTAAACATTTTATATTGTTTTATGAATTTTATTGAATTTTTTTTTTTTTATCATTAATTAGCAATTAGATTTTATTTTTTTATTAGTTTTAAGATGATTTTAATTTGTTTTTATCTTATCAAGAGTTTTTAACAATTTGATTACAAAAATTTGTCCCTGTTTGGCAATCACGTTTACAAAACGTTTTTAACTTTTGTTTTTATAAATTTACCATATATTTTCCAACACATTTTTAAATTAACAACACAAATGTTTTAAAATGTTTAAAAGTTTTTAATCTGTTTTTATTTTCTCAAAAGAAAAAATATATCAAATAAATAAATAAATAAAATTGGTTTAAAACAGCGAGTGAGTGTTTTTAGATAGTTTTTCAACTTTAGAATAGAAAACGCATTTTTACTTGTTAAAAATGTTTGTGATTTAAAAACTAAAAACAAAAACCTAAACAAACTGTTGCAGTTTTAGTGGAATAAAATGGATTTTCTAATTTTTCCAAAAATAAATATATTAAATGCTTTAAACTGAAAAAATAAAAAATATATATACATATAGTTTTTTAATGTCTTCCACTTGTGCTGCAATAACTATAAAAAATATATATATTTTTTTTAATATTTTGATTTTAAATTTAACTTTATTTTTTTCATTGTAAACAAAAAGAAAAAATATTAAGATTTTAAATAGATTTAAATTATACTTTTATTTTGTAGTTGTCATTAGTTTTACAATTTAGAAAACCATAGATCATCATTACTATTATTTTATTATTATTAAACCATTAACAAAAACACATCCACACAAACACACACACAACAATTGTGGTTTAAACAAATTGTTATAAGTTTTTTTGATAAAACAACTCCATATTTTTATTAAGCTTTGCACCTTCTTGAAGACTTTTAATAAAATATATATAGAATTATAACATCCTTTTAAACATAGAATGTGTTTTTCTTTTTATTAAAAATTTAAGTTTATATTTATCACAAATAATTAGTCTCATGAAAACACTACCATTTTTTTTAAATAAGGCATTGCCAATGTTTATGTTAAAAATAAAAACAATTTTCAATGGGAAGGAGAAGGGAACGTGTAAGTTTTAGTTTGCTGAATTTATTTTTTTTTCTTTTGTTGTAGAAGCGTAAGTGGTAATAAACAACAAATTGATTACTCTTGTAAAATAAATGGTGGGTTAAGGACACAGCTATTTATTATCCTTACATGAGTGACGTCTACATAACCTACGACACCTGGTACTCGGTATTTTTTTGCGGAATCTTTACGCAATCTCTTTCCTTTCGTCAAGATAATCCACTGAGATCAGTCACAAAGTCCTTTGCAATATGTTTAATATTTCCATTGGCACTTTACTGAATATCTGATTTTATATTTACGAAACTAAGAAAATTGCTGTTTTTTGTTGATCAAATTATTAATTAGTGTTGGTTCGATGGGATTGAAAAAGAAAAGAATTGTAAAATTTGGCGTATCAAAAAGCTATTTACGGGTCTATAATATTTTTTTTACTTTGATTAGCGTTATTTATTTTTTTATTATCAAAATGTAAAATATTTCTTCAAAACAAGCGTCTTTAAAAGCGTATAATTTTCTTATAAATTATTTAATTTTTGGCCACAAAAGGAAATAAGGACACTTGAAGTTATTTATTCAAGCAATCTATACTTATAATACTCATTTCCTGTCTGTCTTCCTCTTTGTGTGCGCATCACGTGGCAGGGAATTTATAACAATCATTAACAGGTGGGCAAAAGTACTTAATTTTAAGCCAACGACATTTCGACAATTGAAGTAGTTTTCGAAAAAATTCGAATACTTCTTAAGGTGGCAAATCTTTTGTAATTTTTTAAACAAGAACTAAGAAATATAAAATGAAATTTGGCTTTCAATCGTTAATTTGTCAATTAACAATGATAAATTACATATAAAAAAATTAAATATAAATTAATAAAAAAATATAATTATAACTAACAAGTATTATGTGCCAAGCATTAAAAATAGGAAAATATTAAAAATTACATCTACAAAAGTTATTATTTCAATAATAATATCAAAATAAAATTAAAAATAATTAATAAATACCTTAAAAATTTATATTATACATACACATGCATATAAAAAATAATTATTTTAACACAAAAGCCCTGACCATAGCGAAATAGATAAACAAAAAAAACTTTTCGGCATAATACAAATTTTTACATACTTTTTGGCAACACAAAAAAATGAATAAATTAAAGAAAAAAACTATTAAAAATATATACAAAAAAAACGTTTCGAACCCAAAAAAACAAAATTCTAAAATTCAGGTACTAAATTACAAAGAAAATTATTAAAACCCAGACAAAATTATTAAAAAGATAAAATTATAAAGCTATACTAAAAACATTAAATTGACACTGTAAGTTAGCTACAATTAAAACAAGAAATAATGAAATATTTAAATCTACAAAAGATGTGAAATGTTTAAAAGACATCACCATACAAAATATATTTTAAATATAATTTTAAGTGCTTTTATTGAAAAAAAAAAAAATTAAATGAAGAAAAAACAATGATTAAAAAATAGATATTTAAAAAAAAAGATATTTTTTCAATAATCTTTGAGAAATGGTTTTGTAGAGAAAATTAAAAAAAAAGGAAAATAATTTTTAATAGAATAAAATAAAAGCAAGATGGTTTTGATAGTTAAAATTAAACAACAACAAAAATTAACAATCTAAATAAATATGTAAACAGTATGTATGCAAGTATTTGTAAAATATTAACAATTTTAACACTTTTAAAATAAAAATATTATTCTTAAATCTGGCAAAAAATTAATCTCGAATCTCTTTCAGAAAAATCTGTTTTCGCACACCAGTGGCTCGTTTCTCTAACTCAAGTACTGGCAGTGATGTGCAGTTTTTGATTTCCTATACTCACAAGTAAAAATTATTTCACAAGGGAAAAATTATCTGCTTGCGCAACGTCCACATGAGATTTTTCTTTTTTTGTAACAGCTATGCTGTTGTCGGAAGTTCTTTCCTAAAGATAAAATCTTTCGGTTGGTACAGCTGACAATCTTTGGCCGAGTGATACTCGACTCGTTTCGGAGCGAAGTTACAAATGCCGTGGGAACGATGCCACGAGTTGCTTGTGAGGCAAGCAAACAATGAACTAAAGCAAGGAAATTTTTTATGGATGGATCCTATACCGATATTTCAGCGTTACTTAGGGTTTTCCGATATTTCAAAATACATACATATTATCTCGCAAACAAACGGCTTGAGGCATTAATAGATTTGATACAATAACAATTTGTAGTACAAGTAAAACTTACAAACGAAGAGTAGATAACAATAGAAAATTATTAGAAATCATGTTCTAGCATATGTATATCATAACCACAAAGGGGAGTCGCTGATTTAAAACTAACTGGCTTCTGGTGCAAATTTTTATGGTTTGGAAAATAATTAAACATATTAGCGGAGTTCAGTGTTCAATGCAAATGGTCTTGCAAAAGTGCAAGTGCATAATATCATAGCTTTTTTGTGAAATCCATCATCAAAATACCTATTGTATTTGTTAAATATGAATGATATAATGAATTTCCACTTTCGCAATGCCATATTCATCAAACACTGAATACCTCTATTGTTTATCTACAATGCTTGATCTTCCATGCAAACTATGATTATTTAAATTAAATTAAACAACTTTTGTATGACCAAAGCATCTTTTTCAGTAAACTTGACCTTAATCTCCATCTGTATTCTGAAACTGTTGCAGACACGGTTACCACGGCTAGGTGTCATGCAGCTGATGCTGAGCGCCATACACATTGGCTTCACAATTCTTCAATATTGATGTTCTCAAGTTCCGGGCATAGAGTAATAGAGATCGCTATAGAACCATCTCCACTCACGGTTACACCTGCTTTCTTTTAATTTCGAAAGAAATAAAGCCCGATAAAGCCACTATACCATAAACCGCACCAGACAGTGAGTTTTTCGGAATACAACAGAAATGACGACAATTTTGCCATTCAACCAAAAATGTGAACTGTTTGTGAAGGTGACCCTTGGGCCATATCAGGATTGTATTTTCCAAGTGCTCAAGGGCTTAGTCAGCAAATTTTTTAAACAATCTGTAATCATTTGACATTAGCTCTGGAGTGTAAGGAAAGTTAAAAACATTTTAAAACGTTGTTCTTCATTTCCAGCGGCACCCAATGAACCAGAGTTTCTGTCACTGGTACTATGTACATATTTATATCATTCCATTGAAAAAATGTTTTGCCAGCTAGAAAATATGCCCATCTCTGCTAAAGCATTAAGCTTCGTTACAACGTCAACCTGACAGCTACTATGCGAACCGAATTGTTTTAAACAACCTTACAACTCCTATTCACAACCAGTTTCCTGACAATATGTGACCATGATATACCTTGGCTTTGGGGTTTTGCACCTCTACTGCTACTTTTATTCACAAAAAAAGTTTCCAATTATAAGTCCACTGTGTACTATTTTTGGCGATTCCTAAAATGCATATGCTTCAAATTTATATTAGACGTTTCTGACACCAACATGTCAAGCATTTTAATATGTATTAATATGCATTTTGCTATTGGCAAGTTATAAAATGGGCCTTAAAGTATTTAAAATTTAAAACCCAAATACAATTGCATACAATAATATACTTATACAATAAGAAAATAAAAAATGAATCATTTACAAAAATGTACAAGTTGTAACACACTATGCATATTCATACATACTCAACAAAAATTAAACATATAATGAGATTAATGTAGAGTATACTTTTAGGAGAGACAACATTGTAAATAAAATGAATAATTTCCGATAGCAACAACAAACAATATTTATATGCAAAAGTAGCGAATTTATAATAAATATAAAATAAATATTATACAAAAAATAAGGAAGTAATATAAATAATTTGAAATAAAATTAAAAAAATTTACATGCAAATGACACATACACACACATTCATATTTATACACTACAAAAGATTGTTTTAAATAAATGTTACATATTCATAATACTTCTAATACAAATAACAGTAATTACATACATATTTACATTATTGCACACTGTCATTCATTAACACAAATACACACCAATTTATAATTAAAAACGAAACATGTCTTTATAAAGAAAATAAATACCTTACTTGTGTATCACTTATTTTAACAATAAAAACTGAATTTAAAAAAACAACAAAAATATGATAATCGACCAAGTCCTCAAGTTAAAACATTACGAAATGCCATGAAATAATAACTATAGTTTTTATTTAAATTCTCTATCAGCCCAATTCTGAATAGAAATTCCCTGGAAATGTTCTCCCTATTCCCTGTTCTCCTACAAAATTTATAGAAAATATATTGGAAATTAAATAATTATTGCAGTTTTTGACCTTAAAATGTTAGAATTTTTTAAATTGATTGACAACAAATTTTTTCATTAATTTGAATTTTTTTTCAATCATTTAAATTTTTAAAACTTTTATTATTTTTATTTCCTGAAGATGCTACCCAATGGTGTAGCGAAATATTGAGAAAATAAAAATTATTAAAACATTTTTATAAAAAAGACCTTGTGCTTATTAAAAAATAGAATTCAAAAATATATTGGAAATTTTTAGATAAAATATTTAAAAACTTTTTTTGTTAATTTTTTTTTTTTGTAAAATTTGTTTTTGAATATTTTTGATTTAAATTTTTAGAAAAGTTATTGTAAAAATCAGGACCTTCCTACAAGCTAAATTTTTTATACAAATTTTATAGAAAATTTTTTCTACAAATTTTATAGAAAATTTTTTCTACAAATTTTATAGAAAATTTTTTCTACAAATTTTATAGAAAATTTTTTCTACAAATTTTATAGAAAATTTTTTCTACAAATTTTATAGAAAATTTTTTCTACAAATTTTATAGAAAATTTTTTCTACAAATTTTATAGAAAATTTTTTCTACAAATTTTATAGAAAATTTTTTCTACAAATTTTATAGAAAATTTTTTCTACAAATTTTATAGAAAATTTTTTCTACAAATTTTATAGAAAATTTTTTCTACAAATTTTATAGAAAATTTTTTCTACAAATTTTATAGAAAATTTTTTCTACAAATTTTATAGAAAATTTTTTCTACAAATTTTATAGAAAATTTTTTCTACAAATTTTATAGAAAATTTTTTCTACAAATTTTATAGAAAATTTTTTCTACAAATTTTAATGAAAATATATTGGAAATTTTTAGATAAAATATTTTTAAAATTTTTTTGGATTTTTTTTTATTTTTTTTTTGTAAAATTTGTTTTTGAATATTTTTAGTTAAAATTTTTAGAAAAGGAAAGCAGGAAGGTCCTGATTTTTACAATAATCAGGACCTTCCTGCAATCTAAATTGCGTTAGAATGTTCAGACAAAAGCAAAAAAACTTAAAAAAAAATTTCATCATATTGACCCTCCCAATGTGTCTTTTGACTGCTTCTCGTTACCAGTGGGCACCTTGTGGGTCTATTGGTTACCTCTATGTGTATTACTTTCTATAAAGGCTTTTAATACAAATCAAAGCAGAAAAAACCTACCAACCAAAAATCGCCCCTCCCAGGTGGTTATTGATCCCCCGAGATCTATAAGCACTCCATGCGTTCTACTCTAACATTCCTAATATTTTATATGGTCTAATATTTATTTAACAAAAAAAGCAAAAGAGAATCATTATAACAGAAAAATAAAAAACTTGAAAATTGCCCACAGCCTCGAACGGAAGGGTGTGATGTTGCTGAATTCCATTAGTGAAATTTTCGAAGCAATGCCTGGCAGATCGGTAGGCATAAATTTTCTGGTGCCTCGGCAAAGTTGATTTCAACCCAAACACAGACGGACAATACTAAAATACAGTTTAGTCGTTTGTAAGTTTGGTCGGGGGCGATCTTATACAATCAAACTGAGTTGAGTTGCGAACGGTGGTAGGGGGATTAGTTTTTCAGGTAAGTTATCACAAATTTAAAAAGTTATGACTACAGCAAGTTTTTGACACCTAATTTAAGATTTGTGAGAAAGTAGAATTGATCAAAGTGTACACTGAATGGCTTGGCTCATTTAATTATTTTATTTACAGTTGGAAACTTTTGACTAGAACTAAATCACTTTAAAATTTAGCAGAAATGTTAAAAAACAAAATTTTAGGCAAATCATAGTATCAAATTACTTACTCGACTTTTGATTTTATTCGTGCAAAGAATTAATATGGTCATGTAATTTTTTTACGAAAGTTGGTGTACTTAGCTGCTGGATTTTACTTGAAAAAGTATACAAACTATTCCCCCAATACTTAACTTGGTTCGTATTTTATTTTCTTGTATTTTGCTAAAAAAAAGACAAAGTATTTTAAATGATATTTCTTGATATTTCTGTATTTTTAAAATATTCAAAGTGTTTCGTGCAACATTTGTTAAGAGTTGTAATTTAATATAGTATTTGGAACTTTTCTAGTCTTTCTTTTTACTTGTATCTCAAAAAAGTAAATAACATTTATCAAAAAAAGAGTTTGTTAAAGAATATAAAATAAGAAGTGAACTAAACATGTATTTCTAAAATAAGTGAAACTGATTTAAGAGTTTACTGTTTTCTTAAAGCTTGTACAAAATTAGAGATATCATATTCCTCATCGTATTGCTGTTCAGACCACAATTCCGGCAGATTTTCTATAATCGAATTCATAGGCATTTGACCTGTAGATGATGCACTTAAATTGAGTTTATCGTTGCCATTTTTATTGCGTTCGTTTAAATTAAACAAATCAAATATTTGTCCAGTAGCCATGGTGTCCAAGCTAGCATTATCAGCGCTTACTATAGTATTGGCGGTGAGTAACTTAAATTTTTGTAAGCCCATAATTTTCTCTTCCAATGATTTACGTGTTATTAAGCGATAAACGTTGACAACTTTTTTTTGGCCAATTCGATGAGCACGATCCATGGCCTGTAAGTCTTTCATTGGATTCCAGTCATGCTCCACAAATATGACAGTATCTGCGCCAGTAAGGTTTAAGCCTAAACCGCCAACCTAACGATTGTTATTAATTAAAAAATAATAGAATTACACCTTGCATTAAATAATATATGTACATTCTTCATTCATACCTGTGTTGTTAGCAGCAGCACATCGATACTTGGATCGGTGTTGAAATTGTTAACGATATCTTGACGCATAGAAGCCGGTACACTGCCATCTAGGCGCAAGTAGGTAACAGTAGGTAAATGTTTTTTCAGCAAATCCTTTTCTACTATATCCAACATCACTTTAAGTTGACAAAATATTAAAGCTCGGTGCTGAGATACCGATTCTGTTTGTACACCAATACCACAATCCAATAAAAGTTGTCTTTAAACGAAAAAAAAAAGATATATTCAAAAATTATTATAAACAAATCAATAAGTATTACTTGTACATGGAGAATCTTTAAAAGTATTACAAATCAGTAACGGAAAGATCAGTACAATAGAAATTTTTCTGATACAATACAATATCCCAATTGATTTAATTCTGATTTATAAAACTTAAAAAGAGTTTGTTGAATTATCCTTCTCATATACATGAAATATTTTTGAAAAATTTGTGCAGTTAGTAATCGAAATGGAATGCAAAACAGCAATTTTTTTGAATTTTTGTCTGTCTGTGTTCGCATTACGTAAAAACTACTGGATGAATTTTAATAAAATATAGGATACTTTTTTTCCGCAATAATAAAAAAGTAGTGGAAGTACGCATTTTTACCGATTCGTGTTAGTGAAAACTTGACAACATCTTTTATTTTTGTCAGCGGGATATTTCAAACACTATTTACAGAAAGCCAGGGATGACTACCTTTATACAAAGTAATTTTAGGGTAAATAGTAGAGTTCTATAGTCATCCCTGGCTTTCTGTAAATAGTGTTTGAAATGTTCAATAATGTTCATTAAAAGAGTTAAGAAACAGGGCGAAAGGAGCAAAAATAAGACATTGAAAATATGTATATGGCAACATGAAAAGATGGTGAGAAATTTTTTGCCATATGGTCACCGCTACAGCAATAAAAAGTGCTGATAAATTTCTGACGACAGTTGATGGGGTTATCAGGGTAATGATACACCAAGTAAAATACCTTTAGGGTAGGGCATACTAATATGTAATAAGAACCATTGCCTATTACTCCTACAACTTTTGCAATACTTTTTTTCTGGCAATAATTATAGTAAAGGTGAACTTCAATATGCAATCTTGTTCCATCCTAGGCCAGATCAGCCAAGTGGTGGTGTACGGAGCCTCATTCAGAAAGTAACACTTGAGCCAGATCACATGAGATAACCTTAATGCTTTGCATCCAGGCTGAGAATGGAACTCAGCCGAAATCACCAGCTTTTAATTGAATTCATCATTATGATCAATTCATCAGCCTATTTCGTTTTTTATATAATGCATTCGCAACATATTGTTTATAGTTGTTAATGGTTGGATTACAACTTAGATTATTCTAATCGGACGTCAAAGACTAGATGTCGCTTCCAGTATATTAGACCCTGCCCTATTACGGCCAATTTTCTTTAAATAAGATCGCAGCGTAACTTAATACCCTAAGTTCGAATAACACAATACTCTCGCAGTTTTTTACTAACACACACACATTTATCGAAATTGTAGCTAAATTAACAAGACATTTTTCCAACAAGTGATTTTTTGACAATTCCTGCCATTTAAATGTCAAAATGATAAACAGACTTGCCAGAAAAGTTTTATTTAAACAGAATTAATTGGATAAAAAATAATTATAGTTTTAACTTATTTTATGCGAATTTAAAAACAATAGTAATATTTTTTTATCCAGTCTTCACTAAAAAGACCGTTGGTTTTAGAACTTGGATTTCATAAAAAAACAATTAAAATTTATTGATGTCTACTGTTTTCCTACAATAATAACCTTCATATAAACCTGCATCTTTTAGTTTTGAAAGTTTGTATTCGGTAGACTGATGTTGTCTATGTGTTTAATGCATATTGCAGTGGTATATGGAGGTTGTCGTATTTTTTAATTTTTCAATATTTTAACGATATATAATTATACATAAATTAAATGTTTTATATTTGAGGGCGGAGCAAAAAAAAACTGTATAGAGCCGACCCACTCTTGCGTACTATCTAAAATATATGTAGCTGTGAATTGAACAACTGTTTTCATGTTTGACTTTGACATTGGGAAACATAAATTTAAATTAAAGGATTATAATGCCAAATTATTGCGTTTATTTTATAGAAAGATAAAGGGGGCTTTATTTTTTGAATGAAAGCAACTAACTGAAATATTTTCAATTAAAATTTTTATTTATTCAATACTCACTTCAATGCTGGCAACTTCGCTGAATGTTCAATGTCACTTAAAGAACTTTGCTGATGATTTAATTCCTGTGTTATGCGTGTAAATTCTGGATGCTTTGGTGTCAGCACCAATTTCGGATGATTGCAAACATTTTGCAAATAACGCAGAGCATGGAATATGTGTGTTTTTTCTCCTAGTTCAGTGCCTTTTTCGAGACAATCCTTGATTTCCGAATTGAGATGTGTGCGACTGAAGTCTTCATATAAACGCTCCTGCAACGGACTTAATTCACACAATAAGTCTTGAGTTATCTTTGGTGGCAGATCGGTAAGTACGTCTTCCTTTACGCGTCGCAAAAGGAAAGGCAAAACTTGACGATGCAGTGCTTCCATCGCCAAAACACCGGCTTCTTGTTCTTTGGCTGAACTTTTTGGATCGCGAGAGGCAAGTATGGGTCTAGAGAAGCGGGCAATAAATTGTTTCTCGGTTCCTAAAAAGCCCGGCATAAGAAAATCAAATAGTGACCACAATTCTAAGACATTATTTTGTATGGGAGTGCCCGAAAGTATTAAACGATGATTGGCTTTTAGCATTTTAATTGCTCTAGAACTTTTAGTCTTGCCATTCTTAATGATATGACCTTCATCCAAAACGCAATAATTCCAGTTAATAGTACGAAAGAAATCGATATCTTTGCGTACAGTATCATAAGAGGCCACCACCAAATTACACTTGGCACCAATATAGCCGCGCATTCTTTCCCTGCAGCTAGGCAAGCCGACCAAGTGCAATGGTGTGAGAGTTTTAGGTTCTTTTATGAATTTCTCCACTTCATAAACCCAATGGCCAGTTAAAGTTGGCGGACAAACGACTAAACTTGGCAGGTTGGTGCACTTATCTATGCGACGTTGATAGTGGTCGCCCGCTAATATACATATCGTTTGTAAGGTTTTACCCAGGCCCATGTCATCGCACAAAATGCCATGTAAATTGTATTTATTAAGAAACCACAACCAATTTACACCGGCCTGTTGGTATGATCGAAGCTCCACTGAAATTGCCACAGGAACTTTGTAATTGGGTATAGTTTTGGGTGCAAATAAGTAATCCAAAAATTCCCGATCTCTTGTTTTGCGGGCTTGTAGGTCGGCTGATTTTATATCATGTTTCATTCCGTTCGCCGCATTTGCAGCCGTAGTATCAAGCGGCATTAGTTGAATGAGAGTAGCGAAGCAATGAGTTGCTAGAAGACGTACACTCTCATCATTATCACTCATGGCGCCCAAAAGTGGCACGACTAAAAGAACTATATACGGAACAATTCTTATTTGTAACTTTTCCACAACTCGTTCTATTGTCTCGATAGCTCCCTGGCGTTCTATAATATTTTCTATCTTTTTTAACAATATTAATATGTGATTTACTATAAAATCCATAATGCGACAGGGGTCTATATGAGCTAAAGTGGCTAGACATCTGGCTGTCATATGGCGGATGGCTTTAAGTGGATGCCCAATAAATTTTCCTAATGGTTGTAAGAGTTGAAAGAGCTTTTCATGCAAATCACTGTGAAAGTGGGGTGATGCTATTTCAATAAGTTGCAACGAGGTCATCAAATCATTTGTTTGACCTGAATCTATTAAAATTTCCGACAGGACTTCCATATTGGGAAAAGCTCCAGTAAATTGTTCAATTTTATGAAACATTATTTGTTCTACGACTGGCATTTTTTCCAACAAAGTATTTCCAAAGTGTTGACATAATTTTGTTATTGCGCTCGTTGAGCCCAGTCGTTGAATGCGACATTTTTTCAATTCCAGTTCAGTGGACGAAACTTTGGATCTGATCTCACTTAGAGCTGCAGCGGGGGTCAATGTTTCACTTAAAGGTGGCCTTCCAGGACCTCGTGAAGTGCTGGCTGTAGCTGAACCACTTCCAGTAGGGGTTCCAGTCGTTACCGATGTAGATCTGTTTGTAGATGTTGGGGTGTTTTGTTGTAAAGCCAACGACAGAATTCCATAATAGATGCATGAGTTGCAATCAATTGCACTAGTTAATACCGTCGATTGCTTTAAGGAAATGCTAGGATTTATCTAATAAAAAATTAAATTATACTATTTGTTAGTTGATATTAAATAAATAATAAAAAGTAATTGAACTTGAGGTTTTGTAAAGTCTAACATTCAAAACTAAATCAGCACGTCAAGCCAATAGTAAAAAAACAAATTGTGTCTTATTTATTTTAAATTTAATTTCATGGTATTAGCAAAAACACTTCCTGATATACTTAGAACATTATTGTCATAAGTCATTGTAATTATAACACTATTGTTAATTAATAAATTAATTATTTAGGCTTAAGTTCTTAATTATAAAGAGATAATTATAATTAAGAACTTAAGCCTAAATAATTAATTTATTAATTCAAAAATAGTTCAAATAAAATTCATATAACTATTGTTAATTTATTACTGCTAATAATGAAAACGGTATATTCTTATCAATAATCGAAAAGGAACCCATTATGGAACTGGTCTGCTCCGATATTCCCCTACATTATCAATAATATCACATGACACAAGTACAGAAGCTCAATTACTATTTTTTTTTTTCGTTCTTGAAAAATGTCTTGTACTATTACTTACAATGTTTGGAGTAAATTCAGTATCACTTTTGAGTAGAGTACTTAAATTAATCAACAATTTTCCGTTTGGACTAGGATTCCTATCACAAACCTCTGCCATAAACTGCACTAAGAACTCACAAGAGAGGTCTTGTAGTATTAAACTTTCTTCTCGTTTAACTGATTCCATCAGAGGTTTGACCACAGGATTTAATTTTTCAGGAAGGCACTTCAAATAAATAATGGCCCCAGCAAGGGCTGCTTGTGTGCTTACACTAAACGCGGTCTGTTCTCCGGACGTCTGTTGAAATGCATTTTGTAGACCTTTTCGACGTTCCTCCAACATTTGAAGGATTTTCGGTTTTAGTGAATACTTCTGGAGATCAGTAGTAAGATTTGTTGCTACGGACTCAATCTGATCAAGTGTCAAAACTTTGGCTTGGCCGAAATCATTTATGGGTATTTTGTATTGTTTCAAAGTGGCAATAAAATCTTGAGTCTCTTGATGCAGCCTTTAATGTCGAAAACATAAATCAAGAAAATATTTTTTTTTTTTAAAGATTAAAGAAACAAGAATCTTACCTTGTTAAGGAAACAGCTATCTCATCATAATATACATATTCCATGATGCAGTAACGCAACTTTTCTTGAAGCAGTAAGGGGCCAGGACACACATAAGGATCACACTTTGCCCAGAAAGCTATTATTAGGCCACAAACTAAACGCTGTACCGCCGATCTCGAGTTTAAATGTCCCAATAGAACTTTGGTATAACAATCCATTGGGCTTTCAGTGTCAGGTGTATAGATAACACCAGGTGCAGGCTTAACTAAATAATGTGACAATAAGCCCAAGACCCGAGAAGCCATTACTCGAGCACGTATGTAATTTTGTTCTCTTACTTCGATTGGGGTGGATTCGCTGCCACCTAAATATAACTTCAGAGATGCTGTGGGATTTGCACCTCCCAAATCATCAGCTAGCTTGTGATGGCGTTTTCGATGAATTGATATGTCACTCGGTTCTCCTGTTCCGCTGGCAGTTTGAATTAAAGTTGACGAATCAAAAGGCAAGCGTGGCGGCTGCATGGCTAGGCAAATCCATGAAGAGACAAATGGACATGCAGCATGTAATAGTGCTCCCAAGTCCGCATTTGTTATTAAATTTAACCAAACTTCTATGGCCATCTGCTGAATTTCTTCATAAGGTTCGACTAGAATACGCTGAAATACATGCCTTAAGGCCTCTTGCAACAATTTCCATTGCCAGTCTATAACTCCAAAATTAATACTAAGATTCTTAGAATCAAAACTAAAATTTTCAGCACATTTCAACGACAACGCACTAGTGTTTCCCTCAACACAATCTAAACTCTCTGCTGCATTTTTCTCGATTGTTGTTGAATTCCTAGTGAGAGTTTTTAAAGTAAGTAACGTAGATTTACGCACTGAACTACTACTATGTGAAAGGAATGGCCATAAGCGAGGTATTAAGGTTGACATTGGTTCCATTCTGCAGTTAGAATAACGACACATTGAATAAGTATTTAATTCACCGATTGGTGAGAAGAAAATAAGTGTTAAACTCACTGTATCCACATGGATGCTTTCGGAAGACATAATATGGCAGCTAACAGTCCCATAAAATTATTACTAGCTGAAGTCAATTCGTCCTGATCTAGTAACAAGTCCCAGAGCATTTTAACAATTGAAGAAACTTGTGCTGGATTCAAAAGTTTTGGTAACCACGACGACACTGGTATCAACGTTGAAGCTGCTACAGCCCCAACATCATCAACTGTGTCAAAAAGTCCCATTAGAATATCGGATATGGTTTGTGGCAAATAGATTTGTAATAAATCTTCGCGAACCACGAATACATATTTTAAACCTAACAGTCCTCCGTGACGCACCTCCCACTCATTTTGTTTCAGTAATGTACGTAAAATGAAGACAATTTCGTGGACTTTATTCGAATTCATTTCTTTTACAATTGTACCTAAGACCTGCGAACAAGTTTCCCGTACAGGGGCCACAACCTGATCCGAAACAAAGTCCCCGAAACGATCTAAACACAGAACGCAAAGAAGGCGCAAGGCTGCGTCTTCTAGCCATAAGTTGTGGTAATAAATCATCTAATTGTTAAGAAATTAAAAATTATGTTTACGTTTTCTTAGTTCTTAAATCCCAATATACCTCTTCTGGAGTCATAGTTAAACTTTTACCAGCCCCTGCAGCCTGCAGATTTATAAGCACACGCAGAGCAGTAGCAGCACCATGACGAACTTCCCACTTTGCATTAAACAGGTCTACATAAAGGCGTGCACAAAAATTTTCCAACGGCCAGTGTATCGCATCAATCCACATTCCAGTAGCATCAGGGACTGGATCTAAGCATCGTTTAAAAAATGTTATAATTATAACATAATTAATCAGTTTTTAAATATAAAATCATTCACCGTTTAAATTATAAAAAATTTCTTGTCTATGTGTTTCTCCAGCCTTTGTTCGTTTCTTTTCAGGCTCTTCCGACAAACCGTCGCCAGAAGTAGTACTACTACTAACTACACTACTGGCTATAGCGGATGTTGTTGCGTTTGCCGATGCATTTTGCCGAGCCTTACGCTTGGCGCGATTCATTTCTCTGCAACTCAGTTGCTGTCCATTAGATGGTATCAAATTAATGTTAGGTTTGATATTTAGTATATGCTCCACTGGGACTTTTTCTTCATTAATATTATAATTTCCACCATTTCGCATCATATCTTCATCGGATATCATGTCGGTCAGGTTAAAGCCCATCTTGGAAGCTTGTGTTAACCCAAGCTTTTCATTCAATAAAGCTCTTTGGCGGCTCAGACGCTCGGCTGTAGTATCGGCGTTTCCAAGACCTGCGTCATTACCATCTTCAGTGCAATCGAATTCATTGCCTTCTGAACCAATTAGCCGCGCGCCCTTTTTCAAAACCTGTTCCAAATTGAATTCACTAAACGTTAAATAGCGCTTCTTATAATAGTCGCTAGTTGCTGATGCCGATGTTAGAGTTGTAGTTGATGAAGCATTCGACTGGCAACTGTTTTCCTCGTCAACGACAGAAGAATTATCTTCTTTTTTAACTTCACGTTTTATGGCGTTTAATTCAGGTCTCCAATCTGGCACATTGGTAAGTATTGCTTCAACTGCTTGTGCAGCTGCAATACGCGTATCCCAAGAAGTGCTATGCAAATAACCAATCAGACGATTCAGCAATGCATGTAATTCGTGGGGGTATAACTTTTGAATTTCTCCAATTTGTTTTGCTGCAGCTCTTCTTGTCACTGCTGACGATCCCGATTCCAGCAAAATAAATAAACGATCAAGTCTGTGCGATTGTATTAAAGAAACAAAAAATGAATTCAAATGTTTTAAGCAAATAAACAAAACAACTGGGAGGTATTTGAACAAGTGTTTTATTTTTCTTTACTTACCTTGATGTCATTGTATTGCTGACTATTGTGCCCTAAATTATAGTTATTTATTTTTTCCTTTCTTCTAATCTTTCAACTTTACGTTTACACTTGGCAAGTTATCTTTTCTACGAAAAATAAATAAAATAAAATAAATTAAATTAATTTAAACGTAAACATTAAACAACGAAAAATCAATACGCTCTAAATGCATGTTTTGAAACAACTCGAAAACTGAAATTTTTAAGAAGTTAATGTTAATAATTTGGTGCTGTTTATTCATATCGATTAACCACGTTAGCGCACCAATAAATTTTTATTTCATAAGATTTCCGCCGCTACATTCCTTTCCACATTGTAAATATCAATATCGCACACTCACCCGATACAGAACATATACAAATGTTCGGTGATCTCTCTCTCTCTGCGTAAGTTATTGTAAGTTCGCAAGTTTTTCTGCAATAAAATCGAATGTATTAAATGTGGCCGGAATTAATCCCACTTTCCTAAGAATCGGTAGATATATAACGTTTTTACCTTACGAGTATTTCACACACATATTCAACACGTGCCTTAATGAAAATAATCTAAAATTATTCCTTTTCCTTAAAATAATTGCTGGGTTCTGACCAATAGACACGTTGTAATGGAAAATCTAATAAGTAGAAAAGCGAATGATTCCAAGTTGTAGCCTCCAAAATAATTGGATTGATAATTACAGTGAATGTTATACTAATAACAGTGCTCTGTTGACTGCAAAATGAGCTCTGTTAAAAGATGTGGTTTTTGTCTCTGCTAGTTAAATTCCAATTTATTTTCACACACATTATTAAACATATGTATGTCGTGAAGGAAAAAAATTATTTTGAATAATAAAATGAATATCCTTTTTTTTGTTATACATCCCCCCCACCATTCAAGGCGACATTGCATAAGGTTATATTCAAATTTAAAGGGGGTCGATCTATAGATATCGTCCCATGCTGCACCCTGAATATTTTGTCGTTGAAATTAGCAGAGAGCTGCGGATTTAAACGAAAAACGTTCAAACCCGCACAGCACTTCCGCACAGATTTTTAACAAAAACCAGGAACCAGGACTAGTGAAAGTCTTCTCACAGATTTGGGAAAATTCATGGACGTTTCTAAGAGTCTCCCTAACACTTTTACATGCTCGCCAGCAGCATACCAGCTGCAGTGTTGGTATGAAAAATTTGCGGGCCGCGGCTCCCGCCAGAAAACGCTCATTCTCAACTTCAGGCCTGATGCGGCACGGGTTCCCGACCTCCGATCCTAATGAGTGAGGGCTCATTTTTCATCTTTTAACAAAAGGAAAAAAATGGGGGATCGGCGTTTTGAAATAAAGACTTTTAAAAATAACGGACACCCTAGTGGGCAAATATAAATATTTTATAGTCAGTGCTAATAAATTTGTTTATTGAAAATTAATTTCATAATTAAGTTTTTACGCTCTAGGTCTTTTTTTATAAAAATATTGTAATTTATTTTTATATTCGATATTTCGCTACACCATTGGGTAGCATCGTCAGGAATTAAAAATAGTTTATAATATTTAATTGATAGAAAATATTAAAATGATTGAAAAAACTTTTTGTCAATCAAATTTAAAAAGCTAACATTTCAAAACATTCAAAAACAAAATTTTCAAAAGCAAATAAAATGTTACTACGAATGATTGAAGACATTTAAAACATTTTTTGTTGCATTTGCAATAAATTTAGGAGTGATGCCTCCGTTTCTGCATCGAATGAGAAATGTTATTGCCGCTTTTGTTTTAATAATCTTATCCCGTATTGTTTTAAATCTATTAATCCATCTTGAAACTTCTAGATTCTTCTTAAACTTGCTGTACACCATCACTTTTATTTTTAAGTGCTCTTTTTATTATTAAACAATTATTGTAATTTTTGACAATATTTTTATAAAAAAAACCTAGAGCGTAAAAACTTAATTATAAAATTATTCAAAAGGTCAAAAATTACAATAATTGTTTGAAAATTCATTTCTATACTTATTATTTTTTATTTTAAGAAAAATAATTCAAAATACCGTAAAAATTTAATTTCGCTTATCTCGGAAATTTTCTAGCCTCGCTAAATTAAAGACAAATATTAAAACAACAAAATTATATTTATTTTTATATTTTTTAAATTAACAACTATTTATATTTTCTTTTAGTTACTGAACAGTTGTCAGAAAAAATTATAAACAAACTGGGGAAGGTAAATAAAATTTTAAAATTTACTAAAGGGCTTCTAATATTGTTCTTTTTGTACAATTTTATAAATTGTACTTGAGTAGTCAAAATGATGTGGGTTTTTGTTCTCAATAGTATTTATCTTTTCCTAAACTGAGACATAAAGAATGAAATGACATAAAAATAAAGTTTTTTTAAGTTTTTGAAATAAGAGAAACAGTTGGAATTTAAGATAGTCGAATAGTAGATAGTAGAATACGCAGTAACCCCCCTGATTCAAACGTAAACAAAGTTGACACAAAAATTAAAACCAATACATGAAAAAATAATCAAGATTCAATCAATAAAGATTTCTAATTCATTATTCTCAAACCCAACCTTAAACTAACTAAAATCCAACATTCTTGATTCATGTTAAGGATATTTATTATTTACTTTGATAACCCTTTTATTTATAAGTAATAGGCCTTTTTGCTGAACAACAGAGTTTGAGCGTTTTTGCATCGCATCAAACAGTTTCCGGCAGTATTCGACTGATATATTTGTCCATTGTTTCTGAGAAATTGTAAGGCTTTTTTTGGTAATTAGATGACTCTTAATTTCATCTTCAAAATAATTCTAGGCATACTCTATCGGGTTAATTTCCGGTTACTTTGGTGGAATTTCAAGCACCTGCTGGAAATTGTAGAGCAACCAGCTCCAGTAGAAAAATAAATAATTGTTAGTAAATTAGCAACGCAAATCAGAAATTCACAGTCAATTATCATTACTTTAAAATATCGTTGTACCTATAATACCCTAGCATAATGGGTTGTCCTATTTAAATGTCGATCCAAATTTTGGTACAATATAAGCTGATTTGGTACAATTTCCAGGTCCCAACACTGTTATGCATTATAGTGCAACGATACTGAGAATTATTAAACGAACTGGCATCTCTATGTGCAGGTTGTCAAAATCCCAAACTACTAAAAATATTGACCATTCCAAGGAGAAAATAGGGTTTGTATTTCTTTTTCTTATAACTAATATAGAATATTTAAAAAAAATAAAACATTGTTTACAATTCATCTTACCTCTACAAAATAATTAACTGTCATGTAGCAGCTCTGCCAAGTGGAGCTGCTCTGTTCTTAATATTTTGTATGGATAAGATTTATTTCATTTGTGTTGGTGTGCTTGAAATTACAAAGAATGCAATTGTTCAATACGTTTTTCTAAAATTTTTTAGTACACTTGCACACAGTTTCTACGAAGCTGATAAGAAAATATCGATTTTTTTTCAACACAATTATTCTTACGATTATAAGGATTTTCGAGCCTAGGAAAAAGTTACTACTCCCTATATTTTTTTGCCAACAAATTGATTTATCCACATTCACTTTCCGCGCTGTAAGCAAATTAAGTAATTAAAACTCATAGTCTAATAGTCTCGGGCTATGCCTATTCACAGATGTGTGTACATTTTTTTTGAGCTTATTTCAATTTCACATAAGGTTTAACACGCCGATTTAACTTGCTTCGGATTTTCTTAAAATTTTTAGAATTTTTTATTTTCCCAGGGAAAGCAGCCATCGCGTTTCTTCTCAAATTTATACTGACAGCCATGTCTTGAATGTACGTCAATTTAAGGTAATTATGAGTGATGCCAGACAGTAGCAAAAAGGGATAAGTTTTAGGATATATCAGAAAATTTATGAAATAACTTATTTCGGTAAACGGTACAATATTAATTTGTTTCTTTAGCATTTTTTTATTCATGAAACATTTTTTTAGGTATTTTTTATTTATAAATCCAGAATTTTTAATGAAATTTGGCAGCACTTTTGATAGTTTGCCATATTTTTACGTTTTCTAATAAAACATCAGGTAACTATGTCTTTTAAAACATATTTTAACAAGGGCGAATTTATTTTACAATTAAACAACTTTGACATTCTACTAGCACAAGGCGAATAAATACTAGGTGATTGTATGGAAAAATTCAACCATTTTTTCTTTCTTTTTAAGTGTCAAACTACATATTAAAAAAAATTGTGTATAATATTTTATACAAAGTTTAACATTTCGATTCCAGACACATGAATGAATCAATTCGCCTTATTTTAGCCCAAGGAGAATTAAAATTACCTGTTTGAAGCCAAAACAAATGGCTAATAAACTTTAAATTAGCCTTCTTAATTTTGAAAAGTCTTAATTTTTACACTTCTGACGAAATTTGAATTCGTTTGGAGGATTTTTTTTTCCGCGTAATTATTTTTGTACGAACTAAAGAAAATATTTTCGGTTGACAATGTTATACATATTGGATTTTTTTTGGAAACTTATGCCTTTTTAATGGGCTTTAAAATGATATTTTTCTTAACAACATTGTTCTTATTAATTTTTTTAATTTAATTATATTGCATTAATGTTGCATTTTATTTATTACTTGATTTTTTCTTGTAATTAATTTTTTTCAAATAATTAAGGTTATAGACGATACCCAAAACATTTATACGTAACTGATTAATGCAACCAATAATAACTATACCGCAGCACATCTATTCGAGGAGGACGGCTGATTGACCTTATAATGATAATTATGACAATGACGCGCTGATGTGTTCCTAACCCAAAGCTACTTTACGACTTCTTAACAGAGCTTCACAAAAATGTTTAGAATTTCATATAAAATTTTAGAGTTTTATCAACGGATGGGGGGTGCCTTTATATAGAGAAAAATAGGTATACGTGAAAGTTAGTGAGAAAGCAGCTATTTCGGTGGTACCTGGTAGCACTGATAGCAGTGAAAAAATCACCAGTTTGTAATGTGTTGTTTTATATATGCTAGTACAAGGCATATTAAACAAGGTGATAGCGTAAGGGAGAGGAAATTTGAGCAAACAATTTTTTTGAATTTTTTTTATATGGATTTTGACATTAAAATAGATATTATTCTCTCTTAAAAAACCTGATTAATGTCAAACTCCATATAAAAAAATTGAATAAATTTCTCTTTAATATTAGCTCCGCCTTGTGCAGTCACCTGGTTAAATATGCCTTGTGCTAGTAGAATATTTTTGCAGTAGTGCTCTCACCTTCTATGAGTTCGCCTTGATTTAGGGTTAAGCCAAGTTTTTTATAATACAATAATACAAGTTGGCAACTTTACAAAGTCTGTCGTGCGTCGTTTTTGTTGTTCGTGGTGCATTTTGTCTATAATATAATTTTGGTGTGAAAATATTAACTTAAGGAAAAAAGCTTATATAGTTTGAAAATGTGTACTTTAGCTCCAAAAAAGGACGGCAGTCCAAATATTGAATTTTTTAATTCGCATGAATCTTTGCAAGGCTTCGAATCTATACGTCTTTGGCTACAAAAGAATTGTAAGAAAGTAAGTATAAGTGTAAAAAATGCAGGAACGAAAAAACAAAAAATGGCGTTTGCTAGTTCATAATAAACTAAAGTTCTGTTGTTTTATAGTATTTAGCCAGTAGTAACGAGCCTATAACAAAAGAGTCTTTATCCCAATTGTTGATACAATTTCTCCAATATGTTGAAGCCAAACTTGGAAAAAATTCGTCGGAGCCACCTGCAACTCGTATACCGGTAAGTGTGGTGAATTACATATATAAAATAGTGATAATTAAAAAAAATTATTTTTGTAAAAATAAGTATCAGAATATCTCCTTAAATATTTTATTATATTTTTTGTAGATGAGATGTTTTTTAGATTTTAAGCCTGGTGGTGGTTTGTGTATTATATTCTCCACCATGTTTCGCTTTCGCGCTGAGCAAAGAGGAAAGAAATTCGATTTTTCTGTAGGAAAGAACCCTACTCGTAAGGACCTAAATATACAATTATTGATTGATATCGAGCAAGCTTTAGTAGAAGCCGACCTTTATCGTATTCCATATATATTCATTCGCCCGGAAGTAGATAAACAATTGGCCACACGTTTACGTGAAATTTTAGCTACTCGGCGGGTTGAAATAGTATCAGATGAAGAGGACGCAACTCATATTATATACCCTGTGGTTGATCCTCATCCTGATGAATATGCTCGTCCCATTTTTAAGCGTGGAAATTACGTAATGATGCACTGGTATTATTTTCCCGAATCATACGATACCTGGACTCCCAATTCCTTGGAATTACCTGACAATATACCAGAAAATCCGGAGTCTCCAGAAGAACGTTGGCGTGTATCCGCTTCTTGGATTTTAGATCTTGAGCAGTATAACGAGTGGATGGCAGAGGAGGATTACGAAGTAGATGATTTAGGAAAAAAGAAGATGCATAAACAGCGACTATCAATTGATGATATAATGTCTGGTGGTATAGACGAAAAAAAGAAAAATGTTGGCGGCACTCCACTTGCTGCCAAACAAAAGCGTAGACGTTCCCCATCGCCTAGTTCATCAAAACCAGGAAAACGCAAACGTTCCCCTGCAGTACTTCATAAAAAATCACGTAATGATGAAGAAGATGAAGATTTAACACGTGACATGGATGATCCTCCTGCTGAAACAAATCTACAAGAGGTTATCAAAACCTCATCTCTACAATCAACAGCCAGTCCAGCTCCCGCTAGCAAATCCAGAGCTGATAATGACATGATGCCAATTAAAGGTAAACTTTTGTTTCAATATTTATTAATTTTAAATAATTTTTTTTTTAATGTAGGTGGTACTTTAACAGACTTAGATGATGAAATGACGGGTGGTAGTGGTACTCAAGCTTTGTCTGCATGTGATGGTGAAAATTCTCAAACTGGAAAAACTAGTGAGAACAGTAATACTCAAGAATTCTCATCATCAGCTAAAGAAGATATGGAGGATAATGTTACAGAACAAACTCATCATATTATCGTACCCTCTTATTCAGCTTGGTTTGACTACAACTCCATACACGTAATTGAAAAACGAGCAATGCCGGAGTTCTTCAATTCAAAAAATAAGTCTAAGACGCCAGAGATTTATATGGCTTATAGAAACTTTATGATTGATACATACCGTCTCAATCCTACTGAATATTTGACTAGCACAGCCTGTAGACGTAATCTGGCTGGCGATGTTTGTGCCATTATGCGTGTCCATGCTTTTCTGGAACAGTGGGGTTTGATAAATTACCAAATTGATGCAGAATTACGACCCACTCCCATGGGGCCACCACCAACATCGCATTTTCATATACTTTCTGATACACCTTCAGGTATACAAAGTTTAAATCCTCAAAAAACTCAACAACCATCAGCTGCTAAAACCCTTCTCGACCTTGACAAGAAGCCTTCTGGGGGCTCCAACAAGGAGGGTAAAGAAGATTCGTTGGATAAAGCACCTGTAGCTATAAAAACAGAGCCAGTAGAAAATGGTACTGCGACCACAGCTTCCGGTCAGTTTGGTTTAAAATTAGATCAGTATGCTAAAAAACCGGCGGCAATGAAAAATCGAACGGCCGCAAGTATGTCTAGAGAGTGGACAGATCAAGAAACCCTTCTTTTACTGGAAGGCTTGGAATTGCACAAAGACGATTGGAATAAAGTTTGTGAACATGTCGGAACACGTACGCAAGATGAGTGCATTTTACATTTTCTGCGACTACCAATTGAAGATCCCTACTTAGAAGACGACGGTGGATTTTTGGGTCCTTTAGGTTGCCAGCCCATACCATTTAGCAAATCAGGCAATCCTATCATGTCTACAGTGGCATTTTTAGCTTCTGTTGTAGATCCTCGAGTGGCTGCAGCAGCTGCTAAAGCAGCTATGGAAGAATTCGCTGCAATAAAAGATGAAGTGCCAGCAACAATCATGGATAATCATATGAAAAATGTAGAAAAAGCTTCTGCATCCGGGAAGTTCAATCCAACTTATGGGTTGGCAAGTAGTGGTATTGCTGGTACCGGTGCCGATAAAGAAGATGAAGATCCTAATGCTGCAACAATGGCAGTCGTACCTCCAACTGGGGCCGTAGATGAAGAAATGAAGGACCTATCCAAAAAAGACGGTAAGATTTTCAAGTTAAAGCATTTCGCATCGATTTATATTATCGTAAGCGGGCTTATTAACTTTTTCCTTGGATTTTTAAATATTTTTGTTATCTTAAAATTTTTGTTTCTTAATTTTAAATATCCTGCATGTAGATAAAGATCTTTCCAATTCCCCCTCCAAATCCAAAGATGAATCTAATGACAAAGATAAAAAAGATGACAAAGAAAAAACCGAAAAAGAAACTGATAATAAAAACAAAAGTAATTTTTATTATTTATTTCTATATGTACTAGTATTCATGTTTTAAATATGTTTTTAATGTTTATTACTTTTTCATACTTTAAATTTTTGAAGATGCTAGTGGGATTGATGTTAAAGAAATTAAAACTGAGGAGTCCAGTGTGGAAGGTCCAGCAAGTGATGGAGTTTCAAAAGAAGTCGATGTAAATAAACAAGTATTTAATGAGGCAAATGTTCAAACTGCAGCTGCTGCTGCCTTGGCTTCGGCAGCAGTGAAAGCTAAACACTTAGCAGCTTTGGAAGAACGCAAGATTAAATCGCTGGTTGCCTTGTTGGTGGAAACCCAAATGAAAAAACTTGAAATAAAACTACGTCACTTTGAGGAATTAGAAACCACAATGGAACGTGAGCGAGAGGGCTTGGAATATCAACGACAACAACTTATAACAGAACGTCAACAATTTCATCTGGAACAATTGAAGGCAGCTGAATTTAGGGCCAGACAACAAGCTCATCATCGTCTACAACAGGAACAGCAATGGCAAGGGGGCACGACGGGTTCAAGTGCTGTAACAAACGCAACAGCGTCTGTAGCTAGTGGCTCCACTACTGGTTCTGCAGCGTCCCAAAATAACACCTTACCTGGTGCACCATCACAAGTGAGTACAAGCGTTACAGTCCCAGGAGCGGCCTCAGTCGCTCCAACCACACACGGCACTAATTCGCCACATCCAGCAACGAGCCAAATCACTGGCACACCAACTGCAGGTCAAACCACAACCCCAATGGGTAAGCTCAAATTAATTATATATACATATAATTTTTATATTCAAATGTTTAATATCTTAGACACAGCTCCCGTTACCGGTACTACAAGTTCAGGAACGCCTTCAGAAACGACAACTGCAACACCAGCCTTAGGGCCATCTGTAGCATCCCCAACTTCCTCTGTTTCGATGCCTACCAATTTATCTGTTCCATCTCATCCTATACCTAATATCCAACCAGCCTCCGGAGGTTCCGCGGGACCACCCACTACATCTTAAACAACTCATTTAAGATTTTCTCTATAAATATGTTTAGTGTGTATTTCTATTCATAAGTTTTCTGCATGAAATTAAATCCATTGTAGCTCATCACTTCAAAATTTACTTTTCGGTAAGTTCTTAAAATTTTGGAATAAGGCATATAACCTTTATCTCTTGCGAATATAAAGTTGTTAGCTTGATTAATATTCGAATAACAATTGATAAGCTTCTAATAAATAAACGTATTCATATAGTAATATGTAGGAAGATACATATAAAATGAATTTTATGTGTGAAGTAAATTTAAATAAAAAGAAAAAAGTACATGACAGTTTATTCCTTTCCCGCAGGCAGTACATATGATATTTTCATTAAGCTTATAAGTTTTAGCAAAACGTATCCTTGTTCGCACAAATATTTTGAAGAAATCTGGAGGTGACTGACTGCGCTGTTCGAAAGCAAAATCATTCGAATCCGTATGACATACTTCTTACACTTATGTTTAGAAAAGCGTTTCTTTCGAATTGAATTACGTAGTTCAAATTCTAAAATACCTTACTGTTTTGCAACGGTATTGTAAAATTACATTTAGTTATTTGATTTGTGCCGAGATGCATACAGTCTCAAAATGACACAGCTCAGTTTTGTATCAATGTGATATCAAATCACGTAAAACAAAAAATTATCTCCTACTGTGAAGCTAGTCTCCGTAAAATATATTCTATCAACTTGTCCTAGTTTAGCAGGACTGCAGATGAAATACCTCCTCAACAGTGGTCATAATCTACTTAAGGAGCCATCACTCGAAAATATCAACACAATTTTTAACTACATATCACGATTAACAATATAAACTAGAATACCCCAAACAGCTCTGGTAGCTAGTGCTGTTTTTTATATATTAGTCTTGTATTTAATAGTAAATAATAATTTATATTTTCTTTCACAATTTAGCTCATTGTAAATGTTCTAACAATTAGATTAGGGTTAAGGTTTCCATTTCGCTAAGTGGTTAATTTACACTTAGCAAAATGGCCATAAAAACTAGCTTACCTTGTCGTAATCAATTTCAGTGAATTTGAGTTATTAGCACGCTATTAATCAAAAAATCATAAATTTTCTCATAACTTCACGAAATCAGAACAGATCTGATAAATAACTTTTCGTTGTATTAAAATAAGCGTTTACAACAGTTAATAATGGTGTGAACTAAAATAGTCTGGCAATAGTAATTTAAAACGTTTTTTTATAAGTGTTGGGGAGGGTGGTGGTACACTTTTAAAAAATTGCTATTTTATTTTAACATTTTTTATTTAAATTTATGAGAAGAAATTATGATCTTTTAAGTTATATATAAACATAAAATTAAATTAATGCGTTTGGTGGACATTATTTTATGAGTATGTATTTTTCCACAAAAATGTCTAAAATCAAACTACCATCAATGATTTTTAGCACAAATTAAAATTTTTAGTACACAGAAAAACTGAAAGGTGATCATATGCCAATTGCTTGTTTAAGTTTATTTGCGAATCTTCACTGCTTGAAAACAGATAAGAGAAATGTCATCTACTGAAGGACAAGTAAGTTTGCGTTTTGCTAATATTATCAGCACTTGTTTTTTACGACTTAATTTCTAAGGTTATAAAATGCAGAGCCGCTGTTGCCTGGGAAGCAAAGAAGCCTTTAGTCATCGAGGAGATTGAAGTAGCGCCGCCCAAAGCACATGAAGTACGAATTAAAATAACTGCTACAGGTGTATGCCACACAGATGCTTACACCTTAGGTGGTTTTGATCCCGAGGGAGTATTTCCTGTTATTTTAGGCCACGAAGGTGCCGGTATTGTCGAAAGCATTGGTAAAGGCGTTACTAAATTTAAGCCTGGCGATCATGTCATTCCTACCTACATTCCCCAATGTAATGAGTGTAAATTTTGTAAGAGTCCCAAAACCAACTTATGCCAAAAAATTCGCAGTACCCAAGGACAAGGTGTAATGCCAGATGGAACTTCGCGATTTACTTGCAAAGGTAAAAAATTATATCATTTTATGGGTACCTCAACGTTTTCAGAATACACTGTGGTAGCTGATATATCTTTAAGCAAAGTAAGAGAAAATAGTTGTTAATTGGGTGAAGTTGTAAAAACGATTTTAAAATATAAATTGCAGATAGATGAGAAGGCTCCTTTGGATAAAGTGTGTTTATTGGGTTGCGGCATACCTACTGGTTATGGTGCAGCCATCAACACTGCTAAGGTATAAACAATGGTTGAATTATTTGTGCAGATTTACTTTTTTAACTATAGAATATATAATTGTACGTTAAATTAGGTAGAACCTGGCAGCTCATGTGCAATTTGGGGCTTGGGAGCTGTTGGTCTAGCTACAGCTATGGGCTGCAAAAAAGCAGGAGCTACCAAAATTTATGGTATTGATATTAACCCCGCAAAATTTGAAGTGGGTAAGAAGTTTGGATTTACCGACTTTATCAATCCTAAAGATGTTGAAGATAAGGGCCCTATTCAAAACTACCTCATTGATTTGATGGATGGAGGTTTTGATTATACATTTGAGTGTATTGGAAATGTCAAGACTATGCGGGCTGCTTTAGAGTCTACCCATAAAGGATGGGGTACTTCAGTTATTATTGGTGTAGCCGCTAGTGGACAGGAAATAAGTACTAAACCTTTTCAACTTGTAGTTGGTCGTGTGTGGAAAGGAACTGCTTTTGGCGGTTGGAAGAGCGCTAATGATGTACCAAAACTAGTTGATGAGTATATGAAAAAGGAGTTATTGGTTGATGAATTTATAACACACACTATGACTTTGGATAACATTAATGAAGCTTTCGATTTAATGCATGAAGGCAAAAGCATTCGTAGCGTGGTTCAGTATTAATTAAAAAAAAAGTAATTGAATAAACAAAACATGAATAAAAATTGACAATCGATTAATTATTTAAATTGGCCAATGTGTAGTATTAACAAATGTTTTGGATACTTTTGAGCTATTCTTATTGTTTAAATTTGAACATGTGTTGCCAATAAACCAAACAAATTCTTTGACTCTTATTTTCCGGAAAGGAAGAAACTTCAAAAATCTTCAAAAAACTTGTTGGAATACAAGAAGCCATAAAGTTTATGTGCAATAACAGGACTATAAATTTTAGTATAGTGTAAATGAAATGATTTTAAAATAATTATCTTTATACGTTTTCAGCATTTACTATAATCTATTGTTTTTTTTTATAAATCATAACTCATTTGATAAAATTTCTTAACACTCTTTCCATGCGAGGGATAATCACAATAAATTAATTTTATTGTAAATACAATATTTTACTAATTAAATATGTACATATTTTTTAATTTTATTATTACAAAAATTTTCTTAAAATAGGTATAAAATGAAAACTTAATTTTTCAGCCTTTTCGTTTAAGATTAATTTAAAAACTAGGTTTTTCAGACTTCCTTTGTCTGACTGAAGTTTTGTCTTTGGCCTCACTTGCGGAAGTAGATCCACCTACATCATCGATATCATCGGAAGCATTTAACTTCTCATCTTCCAAAAACTGTTCATCGTCTTGTAAATTTGTCAAACTTTTCGATGGTAAAAGAACTCGGCTGGCAGATTGTTGCAATGAATTAGTAAAATTATTATATTTTTTCCTAAGATTACGAAGCCATGTGGCATCAGACCAGTGGTACCAGCTAAGCAGAAATACAACCAATAAGAAAAATAAATTTGTGCTAATAGCTAAAACCAAAAATTGATGAAGAAAAATAAATATTGATAAACAATCATTAATTTATATTAAGTTCAACTATATACAATAATTAACTTACCAATTATGGCAGACATTACTGGATAATTATACATTATATAACGTAGGCCAGTAAATTCAGCTACTATGTGCAGAGATACAGTATAATATTGAATTTTTTGTGACTGTATCTCAACATAGACGTCGGTTATAGGATGGTGTTTTTGCTCCAGGTAATGGCTAAATATTTCCACCGGTACCTGTTGAAATTCTTCTATGATACCCAACACAAACAATGGACTTAGAGCCCATGTAGAAATAGTGCGTATCAGTTTAGAACGATAACGCATCATAGCAGAACGGCACGAGTGCCCCTTTAAAATGGATTCATGGTCCCTCATTTCGCCACACACCATAAACATGCCTAGATCGAGATTTTGTGGCGATTCCGGCATGTCAATTTGTACAATAACACGATAAGCTTGACCCACCATTAAAATTTGTTGTTTTTTAGTTAACGAAACATGCGCATGAGGAAATGTACAAGGAGCACTAGTATCTAAACAGGTTCTAAATAAGAGTATAATAAAAAATATTCGTAATTAAGAAATTATTTAACATATGTATGTACATACTTTAATACTTACTTAAATTGCATGTGTACGGGACGGGTATGAGAAATAGCAGGCATATAAAAATAGTAAAAGGCCGCATACATAAACACAGCAGCCCATATTATTAATACTACGGCAAAGGCAACAATACCCAAACGCAAGATTAATTCACGCAAAGTATCTACTTTTTGATCAGTTTTTGTTTTTAACCGGTCATATATACCAACACTTAAATTATAAGCTGGTCGTACAAAAAATCGACGTCCTATACCTAAGGGATCCAGGCAAAATACTATAAAACGGAAAAGTATATTCATATCGCACTTGGTTTTAACACCACCAACAGTAATCAGACAAGTAAAAAACAATACTGATGCGGCTGTACGCATTTGCAATGTGATTAAGTTTAGAAATTCTTATCTCCTTTATTTTTCAGTTGGTCGAAATTTGCCACTATAGTTGTTGTTAAAGGTACAAACGGAATTCTTAAGTATAAACTCAAAAACTAGCTGGACATTGTATATAAAAAATTGAACCTTGAACATTAGATCATCTCTTCAGTGTGTTTTAATACAATATACATATATAAAAAAAATGATAAACTAACAAAAACTTATCACTAGATAAAGCTTTAAAGCCAAAAGGCAGTTTATCAAACATTTTTGATAAGATAAAGAAATGCTTTGTCCAAAGAGAACAACATTGTGCTTAAACATGGCTTATTAATTCGCCATAGCCTTGATTAGCGATGTAAGTAGAATCCAAGGCGAATTCATACTATGTTTATTATGCCATGGTAGAATCGCATTCTACATCAACAAAAAGGCGAATTCATAATAGGTGGAGGGAGGTTATTTATTTCTTGCTCTCGTTTTTTTCTGTCTTCAAAATATTTTACAATAACTGATTCTAGTTTCTAATAGAATAAACCTTAAAAATGAAGAGAAAAAATTATTTAACTGATTTTAATTTAATTAAATTTTGAAGTCATTTTCTTTATTACTTGAAATATATCTAACTGAAAATAAAGGATAAAGTTTTATATTTACCTATTTTTAGTTATTTTCTTAAAGATAAAATAGCAAAAACAACGGAAAATTCTTTCATTTTATTTCACTGTATATTCTTGCGGAACATACAGTTTATTTAATGGTCTCTCAATATTATGGCACTCGTTGCTCTGTCTTCAGTCATCTTTGCATGCCGTTTCTACAGCAGCTTAGAATCCGGTAATACTCCCAGGTACTTGACCTCCGATGCTTGGCCACAGCTTCCACTCTTTCTTCTTCCTCTCTTTATAGAATTAATGCCAAGACCCACATATAAACACCACTATTAAAGTGATAGTCACGACATTAGGTTCTAACTAACAACACACGTACTGCTTGTCAAAGATCAATTAAATTGACAGCTGTGACGTAGGCTGCAAACAACTTGAAAGCAGTTTTATACTTTAAGATGTTATCGCCAAGTAAACTACAACAATTGTTTACAAGATAAGCAATCAGTTGTTTTATTGACTAAAATCGCGCCAATTTGTTTACAATTCTGTCAGTTTGTTAACAACACACGGTCATATTATTTGTATAAAAAATATCCAAGTGATACTTTTAATACAACTCTGTATAAATATTTGCAAAAAAATCAGTCTGTTTTCTTCCCATGGTTTGAGTTTAATTAAAGTAAACAAATCTAGATATATTTTCATGTTTTTGTGAGGAACAATTTATTATAAAGATTGATAAAGATGTAAGAAGCTTCCCAAGGGATAACCTCATATAAAACTTAAATTTTTATCGTAGTTAAAAGCTCCTTTTCATAGTTTCTACTTACATATATTTGTAAATAAATTGTACGATATTCGACGATGTGTGAATATTTATGTAGAATATGTGGTGGAAATGTTAACGAAAAGGATCCTATTAAACTCTTTGAAAATCAAAACAGAATAATATTGCTTCAAATAAAAGATTTGACTGGAATAAGGGTAAGTGGAAAGCTATAAATATGGTAATGTTCACTTGTACGTGCATTACATGTGTATATATATGTACATATATTTTTGTAGGTTGTGTATTCCAAAAGTTTGTTAATTTTACAAAAAAAAAGTAAGAGTAATTATTTTCCACTATAATGATTTGGCTATAGTAAGGAACACTTAAGTAAATTATACGGCTCAGGATAAAACTTTCCGATCTTATGTCAGCAGGAAGTTAGGAAATTTGAATTCGCAAAAAATAATTCAAAACGTGTTGTTAAAAGAATTTTACGAAAAGGAAGTGCTATCAAGCAGTCTATGCTGAAATTGGTAGTTTTAAGGCTGCACGCATTGATTTAAAATCTGACTTGCTGGTTTTTTTACTTAAATAAGCAAATATCATTACTGCCGTCCGCACTGCACAGTTGTCTGTTGAAAGACAAATTCCGGGTATAAGACGACACCTTACAAAAAAGAAAGCAAAGTAAGGGTGGAATCTTTAGGCAACATAAAAAAGATTTTCTCCACAATAATTGTTCCAGGAAAACGGAAATAAACATCCATATACATTCATTAATAGTCGTAGTTATTGCAAAATATTCTATAAGGATTTTTGTTTTCATAGACGGAAACCATTAAATAAACAAAAAACAATTTTTTATCGAGTTTCAACAGTTATAACAGGAACCGTAACAGTTAATATTTCTTTTAAAAAATTAGAAAATATCACTTATTTTCTTATTTATTTACAATATGTCTGTAAATTAAATAAAATTACAATAATATGGATTATTTTTCTTCGGCCTTATTTAAATCTTAATAAATTTAAAGAAGATAGTCAAGCTTGAGGCCAAGCTTGACTATCTTAAGGCCAAGTCTGACTAGCTTGACTATCTTCTTTAAATTTAAATAAAATTACTTTATAAATTATATTAAAAAAATACACAACAATTTATTTTTATTTATGATTAAAAACTACAAGTTAAAAATATCTTTTATTTTTGATCAAACAAAATAAAAGTTTAAACTTAAAAAAAATTTAAATTTAAAAACAAATTTTTAAAAATTTAGGGTACACGAACAATGTGGTTCTTGTAAATGCTTTAAAAAATTTAAATATAACGGTTTTTTCTATACACACTGATCTAAAAGTTGATGTAAATTAATATTAAAATATATGTACAGTGAACTCGCACAAACGTGAACTAATTTTTACCAAGGGTGTTCACGTTTTCGAGTTTGTTCACGTTTCAGATTGTCTTTTTTTCATATAATGTGAAGTTTAACTATCTTAGGTTAATGTTATTAGAAAGGTTATGAATATTTTTTATAAAAAATATTAGTTTTATAATAATTAAAAAAATATTTATATTGGGAAATTAAAAGAAATTAAGCTTTAAACAAACAAAATCGAAATTTTTTTTACGCAACATCTTTTGTAATCTAGCATATCTGATTCTAATACTATAATTTATAAGTTCATGTTTCTGGATGTTCATGTTACTGGATGTTCACGTTTGTGCGAGTTCACTGTATATTATTTCAGCTAAAAAATAATTCGGCTCTCCCCAAACTTATGTGTTGCGGTTGTAAAAAGGATTTAAATAATGCATATAAATTCCGAGAAGATTTTCTTAAAGTACAGGAATCCTTTAAAGTTAAGGTTTCAAAGAGAAATAAAAAGAAGACTGATAATGGTTTAGTTGAAGCAACAGAATTTATACAAGTATTTGTTATCAAGGAAGAGAAAAATATAAACATTGACAACCACGAAGATGTCTTTACAGGAAATGAAGAAAAAGAAATGAATATTGTTGAGTCGGAAGATTTGATTAAAAAGCAAAGTATCTCAAAAGAAACACGAAATGAAGTTAATGCATTGGAACTAAAACCTAATGAGGAAAATACGTTAGAGGATGCAAAAATTGAAATAGAAGATGTTATTTGCGATAAAATAGATGATGCTTTTGAAACGTCTAAGACTTTAAGTGAGAATGAAGACTTGGAAAATAAATATAGTGACGAGGATTATAATTCAGAAACTCAAAAACTACCAGCTAAGAAATCCAAGTCAATTTACAAAAAGAAAAAGTCGGTGTATACACCAAATGAGAGAGAAAATGTTGAAGTAAAAAGAAAAATCACCAAGTCTAGGAAAAAACGCAAAGATGCTGTAGAACATCCAAATATTTTTATATGCGATCAATGTGGTAATCATTTTAGTTGTCGTCACCATTTCAAATTACATCTAAGACGACACACAGGTGATAAGCGATGTGCCTGCGAGTAAGAAATGATTAATTTTTGTTATTTGTTTTTAGAAAGTCATAACGTGGTTTTTAATTGCGCAGACTTTGTCCTGACAAGTTCTTTACAAGTTCGGAGCTTAGAAGGCATATGAGAAGGCATACTGGAGAAAGACCTTTCGCCTGCAAGTTTTGCGAAAGGCGATTTACTGACTATAGTACAAGAATTAAGCATGAGAGAACACATACCAACGAACGGCCATTTATGTGCTCTCAATGTGGTAAATCGTTTACAACATCTTATATTTTAAAAAATCATATGTTAACACACACAGACGAAAGACATTTTAAGTTAGTTTTTAACAGTCTTACATATTTAATTAATTTTATTAATTTTTAAATTATATTTGTAGATGCGACATTTGTAATAGGGCTTTTACAAGGAGAACTCACCTGGTGGTACATTTTCGGTCAATTATGCACAAACAAGCTGTCGAAAAAGAAAAACGTTCCATTTCTCAAGAAGATTTGCCTGAGCCTCGTTGCTTAAAACAGCAATCAGGACATACTCCCACATTTCTTGTTTAAGAAAAAGAAACTTCTTGTATTAAAGCAAACGTTGGAATCTTCAGAAGTTTATATTTTTTGATTTTAGTTGTACATACTTCTTTCCTCAAATGAATGTTAATGCATTCATTATACGGCCGAAGTAAATATATTAATATAAGGATCTGTTTCAGTGTTCATACAATTTTTAACAAACCTTGTTTTAAAATCATTCTAATTTGTTTTTTTTTTTTCAAAGGTGGATATAAAATGAAAATAAAGCAAAATTGTTTATATTAAAAAAAGTACACAAACTTTAGTATTATTTATTTATTATCTATATACATATGCGAACACGGTTGCGCAATAGATGTCGCTGTTTTAAAATAATCAGAAAATATGAATTACTACCAAATAGCCAATTAAATAAAATTTGTATTTGATTTGTATTTTTACTTTCTGTAATTACATTGTTAGTAAAATGTAAACAAAGACCTTTTACATAGCTTTACAATAATTTTTAATTTCCTTTATATAAAGTAAATACGTATGAGTCTTAAAATTGAAAGTGGATTACTTTCAAAGCAAAATCGAACAAAATTTTGTCTGAACACAACACAACGTGTGTGGGCACAGCTAGTATAAAATAAATTTACAAATCATAGTATTTTTAACAAAACTTTATGCAATATATTAACTTATACCACGTGGCTTAAATTATTGATGTGAAATTAGGATTTAGTTTGTACAAATCATAAGTAGAATAAAAAAGGTTTGTAATCTATAATCTGCTTCATATAATTTAGTAAACAAATTTTGGTATGTAATATTCAAAGGAATAGACCCAGTTTGATGACGTCATAAGTCCAACATGCACAGAAAATTTTATTTTTTTTTTATTAAGCCATCGCGCTTAATCTGATTTCTATCATTCATGCCTAAGACTCTTACTGGTGCAGATGGTAATCGATTAGAGATTCAAAACACCAATTTTTGATACTTTAGTCTATATCCTCGTCACGTAAAACCAATGCTGAAAACGTGGTCGAACCTTTTTTAAAACAATTTTCAGAATAGTAAGATTTTTACTTATTATATCTCTTTGTTTTCTTATTGTAGAATTTGTTTTGAGAATAATCATTTTGTAGTGCTTTGTAAAAAAGTTTTTGGGTTTAGATTCTATTGAGCAATTTTGTGATCTCATTTTTATTATAATTATTTTCGTTATTTTTATTTCAATTATTATTTATTTTTCTGTTATTAATTTCATTATTAATTATTTTTTTTTTTTTTTTTATACTGTTAAATTTAGCTTTTTATTTAAATTTATTACAATATTTGATAATTGTTAATAATATGTAAGCAGAATATTGTAACCGATTATGGCCAAGAGGCTGGGTTATTGAAAATAAATCAAAATAAAAAAAAAAAAAAATAATAGATTAAAGAAAACAATCAGAATTTTTTTTAACCTTTTACAATATTATTGTTGTCGAAGTACGTCAACGACAACCGTATTAAGGTTAAAGGTACCCCGTTAAGAAATTACCTATATAATTAGGTATTTTTGTAACAATACAAGAGTAAATCTTACAATTTGAGTGAAAAAGCACATACTTCTGCATTTTATCAATAAATAAAGATGAATATTAAAAATTTCAGGAAACACCAATTATTACAATTAAAGACCCTTTTATTAATTATTTTACTATTTACCTGACGGTTACCATCTTCAAATGGAACATATTTAAAAAAACATGTTTAACTCCATATAAGACGTTGAAAAAATTGTCCCCTTAATATTATGCTTCTTCTTGAGGTAACGTTATTTAATACGTGATTTTAATATATTTTATAATGGTTTTTTATTTTTTTCTACGGCTGGGTAGCCAAATCAATTCAATATTGTTTTCTTTTTTATATAAAATATTTGAATTTTTTATTTTCATTCATGAGCATATATTGTCATTTTACCACTGTTTGGGCTTTATATTACTAAATAAATAAAAGCTTATTTAGTTTAATACTTTCGGTATATTCATAAAAGGTAAACTTCCATACAGATAGATATTAAGGGGAAATTTAAAAAAGGTGGCAACGCCAACTGAATGTCAAATTGATCTAGTTACAACTCAGTATTCGAATACTGTTTAAGTACGAAGTCTTTATAAAAGTTACGGTTTGCAAATTTCTTTAAGTGTCCTTTTGATACCTTTTTTACATCCTTGTTGGAAAATCTTTTATTTTCAACGAGTTAACCGCTAACGGTACTTAAGTGTTGTTGGCTATTTTTCTCTATAATATAAGTTGGTTTTTTTATTCTTTCATTCGTTTTGGAATATTCAAAAGAAACACTACGTGTAAGGTAATTATACAATTTAATTTAATAAAAAGAAGAGAATTCGTTCTCATTTTAATTGAAATATTAAATTAATATCTGTTTTTTATTTACATAAAATTTTATCGTTGAATTGTCGGATTTACGCCGAAACATTGGTCCATCAACCCGGATATCTTTTATAAGAAACCCTTCACGAGGAAAAAATTTGTTCAATAACAACATCAACATAACTTTGGATTTAATCAACATCAATAAGATAAAAATAAGGTTAGTGATTGATTTAAAAGTGAAATTGGTGAAGTTATTTGTATAAGTACAAATAATTTGCTTATGTGTGTGTTAAAAAAAAAAAAAAAAAAAAGCAAACAACAAGTGGTAATTGGTAAAAAAAAAAAATAGAGGGAAAGTTATTGTGAATTATTCAAGTTCATTAAATTCGCGAGTCCTTTTTTAACCATCCCTGTATAAAATTTGTTTTATACAGTACCTATTGTTTTTCATTGGTACTAAATTTATCAAGGTTGGGTTTGTTTACGCAAACGGACAACCATAAAGTAAAATTAAATATTTGATCAAAAAATATTTGTTTATAGTTAAAATATACAAGTTAAAAGTAAAATAAATTTATTTATTTATTTATGTGAATAAGTTTGTACAAAAAAAATTTTTGGTGCGGTTTATTTAAAAAAAAAAAAAAATCAAACCAATAATATACTTATGTACATATGATCAAGTTGTTTGAAGTGATAAATAAATACACAAATACACACACATATTTATTTATGAAATTTAATACAAGTAATTTATTTTATCCATCATAAAAATTATATTATTGGTGGTGTTTTATTGAATTATTTAATTATTCAATTGTTTTTTTTAACGCCGGTAAAATATTTTATTGTGTTATACGATCATTCTTCTTCTTCCTTATACACCTTTCTGTCGGTCGATTCAAATATTTGAAATTAATCGGTGTTTTCAATCTTTTATCTAACTATTTGCTTTGGTGAATTTAATCTTGCCTTTCACTTATATTCTAAAAGTTTTTGGTTTTCGTGTTACGATTCAGATTCATAAATATGTCAAACGCTATTGAAACTTTTACCCGCGCTTCAGATGCCGTTTTTAAATTTGAAGCTAATTTTAATAAAATTCGTCAGGAAGATCACCACGTATATACTATAGAGGTTTTGAGTGATGAATTAAAATCATTATGGGCAAAAGTCAAAAGTTCATATGAAGAGTGCGTTGAATATTTTGAATCGTCATCGAAAGTTAAATCAGAAGTTCTTGAAGTGACTGAAAGCAAATACCAAAGCACTCTCACTACTTACGCTCGCTGTATAAAAACAATGAGAATAAAAAGTGATGAATTAGAGGCTAATTCGAAGCCAAAGGCTCTGATTTCTGACCCGGCATCAGATAATTTATGTCACAATTTGCCACTTCCACCATGCGATACAGATATTTTTAATGGTGATTATATTTCCTGGCCTACATTTAGGGATCTTTTTACTGCTTTATATATAAATAATACACGTCTTAGTAATATAGAACGATTGTGTTATTTAATTAAAAGAACCGGTAAGGAGGCTAAGGAAATTGTATCAAAATGTCCGCTTACCAATTCAGGGTTTGAAGTAGCATGGAAGAATCTTAAGGATACATACGAGAATCCGCGAATGTTGGTAAATAATCAATTAAAAAGTTTATTTAGTTTGGAATCTGCTGTCAAAGAAACAAGTTCATCCTTAAAGACTTTACAAAGGGGCATTAATAGTTTTTTGACTGCGATGTCAATTTATGACATTTCAACGCAGAATTGGGACCCTATTATAGTCTTTATCTGCATTCAGCGGTTACCATCTCAGACAGTTACGCTATGGGAGCAAAGTATAAAGGACAAAACTGCCTTGTCATTGTGGAAAGATATGGATATGTTTTTAACGGAACGTATTCAAACCTTGGATTGCATACGCGATCTTACAAGTTTGGAATGCGATAAAAAGGTTGTTGAGCGAAAGGTAAAAGCTCATGTGTCTAACACAAATTCACACAACAATTGCATTTTATGCCCAAAACAAACGCATATGCTTAGATTTTGTCGTCGGTTCAAAAATATGACAACATCTGAACGCTTTGCTACTGTGAAAAAATTCCATTGCTGCGTTAACTGTCTACTAAAGTCACATGAAGTTAAAGATTGTAAGAGCGAACACAATTGCTTTATTTGTAATCAAAGACATCATACTCTACTTCATCGAAATTCGTCTACAGATAATTCTGTTAATAAGAATTTGAATTCAAGACAAAATGTAGTAGATGCGACAAATGTAGAACAACAGATGCCTTCGACATCAGCCGCCGCTCGTGCTAACTTGAATCGTCAAGTTTTTCACGTAAGACAGAATTCGTCTGTTTTATTGGGAACCGCAATGGTCTCTATCATTTGTCATGATACTACATATCCAGCTAGAGCCCTAATTGACCCTGCATCGGAGGCTTCATTTATTTCAGAGCGTCTGCGAAATCAGTTGCGACTTCCGTCACATTCTACGAATGTTAAGATTTCCGGCGTTAATAAAGAAGCCGCTTCAACGTCAAGAAAAATTTGCACAATTCGAGTGGGATCACCAGTCAACAGGGGAATTGATTTAGAAACCCTTGCTCTTGTATTGCCGTCAATATCGGGTAATTTACCTTCATTTATATGTCCTTCGGATATAACGAGTGAATTATCTGACATACAATTGGCGGATATTAATTTCTACAAGAGTAGACCAGTTGATCTTTTGCTAGGTGCTGATTTATACCCTAGAATAATTCTGGGTGAAGTTCGCACAGACATTTTTGGATTTTTAATGGCTCAGAATACCGTTTTTGGATGGATTCTGACAGGTCCCATTGATGTTTCAGTTAATAATTCTATTAACGTTTTTTCAACGGCTGTCACTTTTTCTGAAGATGATAACTTGAACAAAAATCTTTTGAGGTTTTGGGAATTAGAGGAAACTCAGAAAAAGAAAATTATGTCTCCTTCCGATAAAATTTGCGAGGAGATTTACAAAAAAACCACTATCAGGGATTCTACCGGTAGATATGTCGTTTCGTTACCTTTTAAACCAGAATTTCCTACTGAAATTAATTTGGGAATATCCAGGTCTAGCGCTTTAAAACAATTTATCAGGATGGAAACTTCCCTTACACGTAAGCCTGAAATAAAATCCATGTATGATGATGTCTTAAAAGATTATTTTGAACTAGAACATCTAAAACAAATTAAAATTACTGATCAAGTTGTTACAAAGTCCTGCTATTTACCACATCATCCAGTGATTAAAATGGAAAGAAAAACAACAAAATTAAGAGTCGTTTTCAATGCGTCTAATAAAACTTCCAATGGTCACAGTTTGAATGATTGTCTTTTTGTAGGGCCCACACTGCAGGTTGGCTTGGTCAACTTAATTCTGCGGTGGCGTCTGTACAAATTTGTATTTAACTGCGACATTTCAAAAATGTATAGGCAAATTCGTGTTCATTCGTGTCATACCCCGTTTCAAAGAATCCTTTACAGGACATCCAGTGACGATCAAGTAATGGATTATGAATTACAGACGGTCACTTTTGGGTTAAATTGTGCCCCCTATTTGGCAATTCGAACGTTATTACAGTTGGCTGATGATTGTAAAGAAGAATTTCCCTTGGCTTCAGACATTTTGAAAAAAGGTATGTACGTCGATGATGTACTGTCTGGTGCTCATGATGTTTCTAGTGCCTTGTTGGTCAGGGATCAGTTAACTGCTGCCTTGTTATCGGCAGGATTCGAACTTAGGAAGTGGTCGTCGAATGAAAAATCGCTTTTGGAAGGGTTGCCTTCAGATCATTTGGTCGACGCAAAGGTTCTAATATTTGAAGAATCTAGTTATTCAAAAACTTTAGGGATTTTTTGGAATGCTCAACTAGATTCATTTTTTTTCAAAGTTTGTCCCATTAAAATAAAATCGGGTTATACGAAAAGGGAGGTTTTATCGACTATAGCCAAATTTTTTGACCCTGTTGGTTGGTTAAGCCCAATAATTGTTACAGCGAAGATAATTATGCAACGCATATGGCTTGACAATATTGGCTGGGATGATTTGCTCACTTCTTCGACGGAAAAGGAGTGGTTAAAATTTGTGGAAGTATTTCATCAAGTGAATTTCATTCAAGTGCCAAGGTGGGTAAATTATTATAAATGTTCATCTACTGAACTTCATGTTTTTTCCGATGCCTCGGAAAAAGCATACGCGGGGGTAATATATATCCGAATTAAAACGCCAAGTGGGGGGATTCGTGTGCATTTGTTATCCTCTAAGACAAAAGTAGCACCCCTTAAATCCGTTTCTTTACCGCGCCTGGAGTTGTGCGGAGCGGTTTTGGCATCAGAATTGTTAAAGAATATCCTTAGGGAAATTGAAATTACGATTGAGCGAGTTTATTGTTGGACAGATTCAACGATTGTGTTGGCGTGGTTACGAAAACCACCTTGTTCGTGGACAACTTTCGTTGCAAATAGAGTTTGTCGTATTCAGGAAAATACTGGGAATCACAATTGGTTTCACGTGCGTTCTGAAGACAATCCTGCTGACTTAGGTAGCAGGGGGGTAGATCCCCTCACTTTATCAAAAAGTGAACTATGGTGGCACGGTCCAACATGGTTAAGTCAGGACAAAACCCAATGGCATAAAAACACTTTGGAAAATCTCGACACTGATGTAGAAAGTCGAAAGGTTAAAGTTCATGCTTCATTTTTTTCAAAATTTGAAGACATTTTAGAAAGATTTTCATCTTTGGACAGAGCCATGCGTGTTATTGCGTACTTATTTAGATTTTTGTATTCTACACATTCTGCCCACAAAGGTCGTTATAATTATACAACTAAGATCGTGTCTAGTGAGGAACTCAAAATGGTAAAAGTACGTCTGGCGATTATTGCTCAGAAGGCTTATTATGCTAAAGAGTATAAAAGTCTTTTGGACAAAATGCCCTTGCCGTCGAAAAGTTCTTTGATAACTTTAAATCCCTTTCTTGATGAATTGGGATTGATGAGATTAAATGGTCGATTGGCGAAATCGCCTTCATTGTCATATCGTGAACAATTTCCGATAATTCTACCATATAGCTGTCGTTTCGCGAAGCTTATGGCGGAATTTATACATTCGCTATCAATTCATGGCGGAACTCAATTAATGTTGCGAATTTATCGCTGTGAATATTGGGTACCTCGATTAAGAGTTTTGGTTCGTACTGTAATTCGGCGATGCAAGCGATGTATAATTGATAAGCAACGTTCTTGTAGTCAGATAATGGCTGCTCTTCCTCCTGAACGCACTACGCTTGATAGGCCATTCACTACTACTGGGGTTGATTTCGCTGGCCCGTTCGATGTAAAAAATCATAATGGTAAATCCTGTAAAATCACGAAAGGTTATGTTTGCATTTTTGTATGCTTTTCTACGAAAGCGATACATTTGGAAGCTGCGTCAGATTTATCAACTGAAGCATTCTTAGCAGCTTTTAATCGATTTATATCGAGAAGAGGTTGCCCTAAAACCATGTTTTCGGACAATGGTACGAATTTTGTTGGCGCTTCAAATGAAATTACAAGGGACTTCAAAACTTTTCTAAAAGAATGTCAAGCTAGAATGGTTTCTACTTTTGGACATAAAGGGTTGACATGGAGATTTATACCAGCTGGAGCTCCTCATATGGGGGGTCTTTGGGAAGCTGGGGTCAAAAGCTTTAAAATACATTTTAGGAAAGAGGCTCAAACATGCCGTTACACATTTGAAGAGTTATCTACAATTCTAGCTAGAATTGAAGCTTGCTTAAACTCTCGTCCTTTATGTCCTATGCCTGACAGTCCTGGCGAACCGATTGCTTTGACACCGGGACATTTTTTGATTGGATCGGCTATATTGGCTCCACCGGAACCAACGATCTATGAAAGTCCGATTAGTGTAGTTAATAGATATCGAAAAGTAAAGGCCTTAATTCATGAATTTTGTAAGAGGTGGAAAGAAGAATATCTCGTAGGTTTACACAAACGCTACAAATGGAAATATCCCCAAAGGGAAGTTACTGTTGATGATTTGGTTGTGGTCAAAAACGAACAGTTGCCTGCAACATCGTGGAAGTTGGGAATAGTGGTAAAAATTTACACTGGTACTGACGGACACGTTCGCGTTGCTGATATTCGTACTCAAAATGGGCTATTAAACCGGCCAATTACCAAACTTGTTGTTTTAAATGATCAAGAATAATTTCACATCACTTTATCAATCTTTCAAAACTAACCTATATTTTTATTAGAATCATGGAAGCCCAAGCAAAAGCCAAACAAGCAGTTGCTGATTTATTTGATGACGGTCTGTTGGATTATGAAGAGGCAATGGAAACCAGCGAGGCTACTGCTAATGATATTTCATTGAAGCCAAATTCTTCGGGCTCATCTGACCACCTTCTTAAACTTCCAACAGAAATTATAATGGAACCTCAGCCTGTTCCACCGCCAACAAATATTAATGTTGAAACAATTGAGATGATAGCTCAAGATAACCCAACCAACGGGAAAGTGGAGGCTCTGAATTTAGCTGCGGTTGTTCGAGCGCATGATCTGGCATCTGGGTCGGCACCGGTCACTCCTAATTCGGCAAAACGTTCTAAATGCCAAATTTGTGGAAGGAACCATCCAGTTCGCTTTTGCCACAAATTTCGCAATATGAAATTGGAGAAAAAATTACGTATGGTGGCCCAACATCGTCTTTGTAGTCGATGTCTTTCTAGCGGTCATGTGGGGAAAAATTGCAACAGCACTGCAACTTGCAAATATTGCAAAAAGAGCCACAATACTTGGCTCCATGAAAAGACTGCCGGGAAGGTGACTTCAGGGTCTCGTGTTAATCGTGTCAGTTCGATTCCCATCAATATTCCCCTTCGACAGGTCGTTTCGTTTTCGCCAACTCTTCGTCTACGTGCATGTCTTGCTGGAAAAAAAATTCCGATTAGAGCGGTTCTGGATTCCTGTTGCCAGAATAGTTATATATGCGCTCAATTCGCCAACAATTTAAAGATACCCTTTACACAGGTGGACTCAAACCGGTTTTGCCGGATTGAAATAGAATCCATCCATGATTCGTCGCAGCGCCTGTTCATTACCGCTAGAATTCGGGAAATGCGTGGAATTAAAACTCCCATTGAAACAGTCACGGATGCGGTATTGGAATCATTCCAGGGTCTACAGCTAGCGGATCCGAACTTCAATCGTTCGGGAAATGTTGCGCTGGTTTTAGGTCCTGAAGTCGTGCCGCTTATAATGAAAGGTCGGATACAAGCGAGTCCAGGGTTGCCACTTGCCCAGTATACAATATTTGGATGGGTTATCTCAGGCTTATCACCGTATTAAAAATTGTTTTAACATCGGTCCATTATGGACGTAATAAGAGTCCATCATGGCTCAACAAACCTTATTTCTAAGTTTAATAAAAAATATAGTAGACTTGACACTTTTATACAGTCCACTGGAGTCCTTCATGACTCAATAAAATTATTTTATTAATCAATAAAATGATTTGGAGTCCTTCATGACTCAATAAAATTATTTTATTATGGGTCCCTCATGACTCAATAAAATAATTTGGAGTCCTTCATGACTCAGAATATATGAAAAAATTAAATAAACAAAAAAAAAAAAAAAATATATCATATATACGTTATTTATATTTAAAGAGTCCTTATTGGCTCCGAAATTTGTAATTACCTTTTGCCATAAACTTTATTTATTTGTTATACAGATTTGTTTGCAACGACTTTATTGTTGCAAGGTGGCCGGCAATGTTTAAGTACGAAGTCTTTATAAAAGTTACGGTTTGCAAATTTCTTTAAGTGTCCTTTTGATACCTTTTTTACATCCTTGTTGGAAAATCTTTTATTTTCAACGAGTTAACCGCTAACGGTACTTAAGTGTTGTTGGCTATTTTTCTCTATAATATAAGTTGGTTTTTTTATTCTTTCATTCGTTTTGGAATATTCAAAAGAAACACTACGTGTAAGGTAATTATACAATTTAATTTAATAAAAAGAAGAGAATTCGTTCTCATTTTAATTGAAATATTAAATTAATATCTGTTTTTTATTTACATAAAATTTTATCGTTGAATTGTCGGATTTACGCCGAAACAAATACTCAATACCTTTGCAACTCTAATCTGCTCTTTGACAGTTGAGCAAGGCGAATTCATACCAGGTGTAAGCAGTAGAGCAACAACTACAACAAAACAACAACTTTGACATTAGATTAGCAGATATGAAACCATAGATAACACATAGATGGCCAACTCTCCAAATGTCAAAAACGTGGCTACAAATGTCTTCACACACACGGGTACAGTGTGAATTCAACACACTTAGGGGAGTCAAATTTATATTCACCTGTAGACACTATTACGCGATATTCGATTGCACTTTTCAAATATTTAAACAATTTTGAATTTTTGCACAAAAAATTATTTAACAGTTTATTGTTTTCTAAATTTTTTAATACAAAATAAATTTAATTTTGTTGACATTTGTTTGGTGAAATTTATTTCTACGCAGTATTGTATTTTTTTTTGTCTTTTAGGGGATAAAAATTTACAAATCAAAATAATAAATATTTAAAATTAGCATTCAATCTAACTTTTTTCGCACATAAATATATTAGAAAAATACAAAATTCATAAATTTATTAAAAAGCAAAAGAATTATTTAATTTTAACATCTAAAATTGAATGTAAAAAAATATTCTGTTTTTACAAAATATTTTATACAACTATGTGCAGTTTAGGTGCTGTGGGGAATTTTTTTTTAAAACCAACACTTATACAATTTTGCCTACCAATACATTCTTAGACTTAAGTTTTTTGACAAGAGACTTAGGTTTTTGACGTTTCAGTTGACTATCTATGTATGAAACAATGTATTTTTGACAAGACACTAGCAAAAAAAGAGAGCAAAAAACAATCAGCTGGGCTATCAACTCCACCTGGTATGAATTCGCCTTGCAGTTGAAGAAAAATAGTAAAAAGAAAAAGGAGAAAAATATCAACCAATAGGAGAAAATTTTGCAAAGTTTTTACAAATAATTAGTTTTAGTTAAAGATTTGCATTTAAAAGCCAAAAATATCTTATAAAAGTGTCAAAATATTATTGGTTTTGAAAATAATTATAATTATGGGAATTTGAGATCAAAACTGTGCTGTGTTTTACCAAGTGAAAGAGGAAGGCGTAACAAAGCAAATATCTAGTCACCAGCAGAGGCAAGAAAACTTCTTTGCAAGAGAACCAAACTAGTTTCAATTAAGAAGTTCATACATAAAAAATATTCTTGAAATTATATTAACTTTTACTCCTTTTCACAACTTTACGAGAAATACTCATGAGCAACTATAGACATCACGGTGGTGGTGGTGGATATTGCGGTATAGAAGTACGCGACATGCATCCAAGAATTTCCAACAATTTCACTTACGTTAGTTCATGTGTTAAATACATGATTTTTATGTTGAATTTTATATTTTGGCTTTTTGGTGGACTTTTATTGGCCATTGGTCTGTATGCTTTTATGGATAAATGGGAGTCCACAGGATGGGTACGTTTGGAAAGTTTTTATGATGTAATACTGAATATTTCTTTGGTGATGATGATTGCTGGAGTTGTAGTATTTGTTGTCAGCTTTGCTGGATGTTTAGGTGCTTTGCGAGAAAATACTTGTTTGCTTAAATTTTATTCCATGTGCTTGTTACTTTTTTTCTTGATGGAGATGGCTATCGCTATTATGGGATTTGTGTTTCCACAAAATATGAATTCATTTTTGGAGGACACATTTACAGATAAAATTATACACTCCTATCGTGATGATCCGGATTTGCAAAATTTTATTGATTTTGCTCAGCAAGAATTTAAATGTTGTGGCCTAAGTAATGTTGGTTATCAAGATTGGAGTAAGTAAAATTGTGAATTCATATGTGTTTTTTAATTAAAACTTTTTTAATTTAAATTATTTTATTGCTTTTTTATTTAAGGTAAAAATGAATATTTTAACTGTTCATCACCATCCGTAGAAAAATGTGGAGTTCCATACAGTTGCTGCATTAATGCTACTGATATAAGTTCAGGTTTAGTTAACATCATGTGCGGCTATGGCGTACAAGAACACTCGGTTGCAGCCGCAAGTAAACGTATATGGACAAGTGGCTGTATTGAGATCGTTCGTGTTTGGGCAGAACGAAATTTGTACGTAATAGCTGGGGTAGCACTAGGTATAGCTCTCATACAATTATTTGTAATTTACCTTGCCAAAACATTAGAGGGACAAATAGATTTGCAAAAATCACGTTGGTCAGCGTGAGATAATTAATACATGATATAAAATGGTGGGCACGTTTTTTTTTTATAAATTTTCCCTATCAACATAACAAATTTCAGTATAGTATGCATTTTATACTGCCATGCTCAATATTTAAACAAAGAGTTCTAAATAAAATGCTCAACATTCGTAGAAAGTACAGATATCTCTCGTTTAACGCGGTACTTATACAACGCGATTCGATATAACGCGATTTAAAAAAATTCGAAATGAAGTTTATAAATAAATTTTTAATTTTTTTTCAGTTTGTATTAAAATTTTATAATACATACGTTAGTTTTTTTAAATTTGTAATATTATGTACAAGGTATATTTATCTTATTAGGTAGTGTCGTCCGCCCAGCTAATAGTATGACATGTCAAAAGTTGTATGTGTTCAGAAATTTTATAGTGCAGAAGTGAGAAAGCAATAAAACACATACACGCCTTCTCAATTATTTCAATAAATTATTTTAAATAAATATACCTTGATTATGTATTTATTTATTTTATAACAAAGTCTGAATTTTAATTTTGAGTTGAAATATACATATGTGCGTCTGTTATTTTGCATTTACATAACGCGAAATTTTTCTGGAACGTTACTACGGCGTTATACGAGGGATACCTGTACTCTATTTAATTTTAAAGTTTCTTATACACTGTTTAATAATTTTACGTTTAACAGAATAAAAACTAAAGTGTGCAAGTTTTTTAATACAAATTGCCAAAGAATGGTGCATTTTCTTATACAACAAAAAAATACACAATTTTTTTTATATATTTCTAAACTGTTAAAAATACTTTTGATGATTAATCGCAATAACAAGAAACAATTATTTTGTTTTGAATAACACAAATCTCAACAACAAACATTGCCAATTTTAACCATTCGATATAAAACAAATTCCCTGAAATCTTACTAATTTTTTTTAATTCTTTATCATTATTACGGGAAAACTATATTCACCATTGGTTTTACTTGTTTAGTTTGATGAAAACAATTTAAACCGAAAAAGCAAATTAAATAGTTTTTAAATAACGTTTATTTAAAAACAATTGAAATCAATTTATAATCTCATAAATACTCAAATACATATATTCAAATAACTGCTTCATATAATATACGTATATAAATATAACATTTTTAAGTGTTACAGAAGAATTTAAATTCCTATTATATGAAAAATCCAAATTGACAACTACAAAATACATGTTAGTTATCATCGCTGTTCTGGAAAATAAAATTGTTTGTTTACACTTTTGTATGAGCTTAATATTAGTTATTTATTAAAACAAAAATCTTGCCTACAAGGCATGCAAATTCCATTTAATAAAAACAATTTTAAATTGAGGACTTCAATTACATTTACTTACAACCCAGTTTATATTTCAAATCTAAAAAAAAAAAAAACAAATATATATTGGTGTGCTATTTCAGAATATTAGAGTACATAATATTAAAAAGTTAATGTATTTTGTATTTGTCAATATCTCGAGTACTTTTAATTTAGCTATTAGAAATAATAAAAAAGACATACAATTATACACATAAGTATATACGTATATATTTATATGTATTGAATAGTATATTAAATTTAGTTATAAAAACCATTATTATATGTAGTTTATATGTAATCAAATAAAAATGAATTATTCAATAAAATCATAATCCGCCTTTTTAATATGAGAAAGCATACTATCTTTGTGATTTAAAAACAAGTAAGAGTGCTACATTGGGCCGTGCCGAATATTCTATACCCTTCACCACGGTGATTTTACAGGATTAGATATAACATTGCTTTAATTTAAGAGACAATGTCATTAAAAAAAAGAACTTCACTTTGTTCCATTAATCAGCAAAATCTCGTATACAATATATGTACATACATAGAAATTATAGAAATTTTTTTTTTCTAAAAATTTTATAGATATTTTTTTTGTAAAAATTTTATAGAAATTTTTTTTTATAAAAATTTTATAGAAAATTTTTTTATAAAAATTTTATAGAAAATTTTTTTATAAAAATTTTTTTTATAAAAATTTTATAGAAATTTATAAAAATTTTATAGAACATTTTTTTTATAAAAAATTTTATAGAAAATTTTTTTTTTTATAAAAATTTTTTTTATAAAAATTTTATAGAAATTTTTTTTTTATAAAAATTTTATAGAAAATTTTTTTTATAAAAATTTTATAGAAAATTTTTTTTTATAAAAATTTTATAGAAATTTTTTTTTATAAAAATTTTATAGAAATTTTTTTTTATAAAAATTATAATTTAAAAAAAAATTTTTTTGTAAAAATTTTATAGACAATTTTTTTTAATTTTTTAGAAAATTTTTCTGTAAACATTTTATAGAACATTTTTTTAAATTTAATAAAAAAAATTGTTTTTGTAAAAATTTTACAGAAAATAGTTTTGTAAAAATTTTATGGATTTTTTTTGAATTTTATAGAAAAGTTTTCTGTAAACATTTTATAGAACATTTTTTTAAATTTAATAAAAATTTTTTTTTTTTTGGAATTTTGTGTAATTTGTTTTTGTAAAAAAATATTTATGAAAATTTTTTGTTTTTTTTTTGTGAAAATTTTTTGATAACATATTTTATTAAAGTGTTTTGATATTTTCTTTAAATTTTTTTGTAATTTTTTTTAATTTTATTTGAATATTTTTGGAAAAGTTTTTTTTGAAAATTTTATAGAATTTTTTTTCAATATTTTTTGTAAACTATTATATTTTTGACACTATGTCTGCAGATTGGTTTGCTTAAATTTTCTGTACTTCGTGTGGCGCCTTGGCAAATGACATTTCAACATCAACACGAACATTCCTTAATCAACTTCTCTATGTATGTACAAGGATCCAGAATATATAAATATACTTTATGGCGTCGGAAATGAATATTGTAGAAATTATACACGGAATGACAAACTTATATACCTATGTATACCCTTTCCACCTGTGATGAAGGGTATAAAAAAAAACACACACAATACAATTAAGAAAATATTTCAAAAATTATTTAACATTTCCACATATTTAACTAAAGGTATATCGTTTTGATTATCACTCAAATTCATTTGAAAATGTTTGAGTATTTCTTTTCTTTTATCATTGATTTCTTTAGCTAACAATTTTTTGTTTTGTTCCTCTTTTGAACAGATTATTGTTTTTATATGTTTTCTCAGAAGCAAATCCAATTCATGAACTTTTGATTGTGTTGTGGTTGCTTTAGAAGCAGATATTTGTAAAGGATTCACAGGTTTATCCAGAAATTTTAGAATGTATGATATTATTTCGTTACAACTTTCATACAAGTTAGAATTTTCTACAATTAAAGTGTTCTCCTCCCATTTATTGTCTATATTAGGATCTTCCAAACGATTGCACATTTGAACAATTACATTATTAGGTACTTTTGCTGAGCCACAACGAAAGTTATTTCGATCTAAGGCTAATTTAAGACAACATTTAATATATATTTGACAGTATCCTGTACTGTGTTCCCGTGCGATTTGGAATAATTTATAACGCATACTGCGGTAGTAATGATTATCATCGCATAATATTATTATATCGTTACACTGGTGATTCTTATATTGAATTTCCTTTGTTGTCAATTCTGTTGGCAAATTTTTTGAGTTTTTTAATTTTTGTATCATTGCTTTTAACGTTTTAAGAATATTATCACGCTGCCCTTTATATTGTGTGGGATTTTCAGATTTAAAATTTATTAAATTATCGTAGCATAAATGTAAAACATTAAATGGTAATGATTCCATTTGCATTAGATATTGACAAACTGTAGTTTTACCTACGGCTGGTAGTCCTATTAGAGTCACTAAGCAAAAACGATTCATGCTTATGAAAAAATATAGTATTATTTAAGTTATAACTACAAAGTTTTTAGGAAACAAACTATGCCGGTAAATTTGACGAACTCGGAAAAGTAGATGATGCAACGGTTGTATTTTTACTATTTTGCAGTTGTTCCTTTTGTAAAACTTCAAGTTCTTCCATCCGTTTAGTATTAATACTTGTTTGAACTTCAACATAAACTTTCATCATGGTTTGATTGAACTGGGCAAACTTGTTAACACATCGATTAACACATGTTGTCTGAAAAAACAACGCAAATTACAAATTTTTTATTTTTGTATAATAAATATTACCTACCTCATGTTCTGCTAAATCACGGGTAAAAAAGTTATCAACACATCGGTTAAAACATATTTCAGTCACTTTATTGTATAATGTTAGAAAATCTTTTAGCTGTTTAGTAAAAAAAATTATAAAATACACAAAATTTTATTATAAAAATAAGCAATACTGCTTACATTTCTTAAGTTAGGATCCATTTGTTAAATTTTTTAAAAAAATAATTTGAGAAAATTTATATTTTTAAACTTTTTTTATGGAAAGACAGCTGCAAGGTAGATTTATCTTATCTTGGACAGCTGTTTAGTACTAAGACGAATTGATACAAGGTGAGAGCACTATGGCAACATGTCAAACAAAATAACAATGAAGGCGGATTTATATCAGGTGCGTAAGGCGTATATATATTCAGCCCAGCTGAATTTTGTTTGTTTACGTTTTTTGGAGGCAGGTTTTGTCAAAATTTGTTTATTTAGAAACAATATTGAAAACAAAAACAAAATTGAAACGAAAAAAAAAAAATATTTAAAATGGGCGTTACATATGAATGTATGTTGATTTTTTATTTTAAATTTTTAATACAGACAACACAATAACACATACACAAATATTCACAACATTTTAACAATTTAAATGAGCTGCGGTGGGTCCATATTCTTTTTTAAGCTTTTATTTTAATTGCTTTTTATTTTTTTAGTACTATTTTTTTCTTCGTTTTTTCTTTTAGTTAAAATAAACGAAACACATTAGGTTTGTTCTTTAATTAAAAATAGTTAATAAATTTATTTTTTGTTGTTTGCTAGTCATACAACCAGCAGCTCTAGAAACATTTTAGGTAGTTTTAACATCTTTCAGGGATCTTTACACATTAACACATTAATAAGCCCTTAAATTATTATTGTGTAAAAAATTATTCAATGCAATATTTTTCATAAATGTTGGAAGTTTCTGCCATAGATAACACATAGATGGCCAACTCTCCAAATGTCAAAAATGAGGCTACAAATGTCTTCACACATACGGGTGTGGTGTGAATTCAACACACTTAGGGGAGTAAAATTTTTATTCACATTTAGACACTATTGCGCGATATTCCATTGCACTTTTCAAATATTTAAACAATTTTGAATTTTTTCACAAAAAATTATTTAACAATTTATTGTATTCTAAATTTTTTAACACAAAATAAATTTAATTTTATTGACATTTGTTTGGTGAAATTTATTTCTACACAGTATTGTATTTTTTTGTCTTTTATTGGATGAACATTTTCAAATCAATATAATAAATATTTAAAATTTGCATTCAATCTAACTTTTTCGCACATAAATATATGAGAAAAATATAAAATTTATATTTTTATTAAAAAAGCAAATGAATTATTTAATTTTAACATCTAAAATTGCATGTAAAAAAATATTCTGTTTTTACAAAATATTTTATACAACTATGTGCTGTGGGGAATTCTTTTTAAAAACCAACACTTATACAATTTTGCCTACCAATACATTGTTAGACTTAGGTTTTTTGACAAGAGACTTAGGTTTTTGACGTTTCAGTTGACTATCTATGTGTTATCTATGGTTTCTGCTTCGAAAGCAAGCGAACACAGCTATTTTTTTACATTTTGCTTTGATATTAATTAAGGCGAATTAATTTATTTTGACAGAGGCAGCCGACCAAATAAAAACAAAATACATGTTGTTTTTATTGTAGTACTTGATGTTTTCTCGCTTTCAGCTGATAAATAGATTCGCCTTAATAACAATTAAGGAACATTAAACAGGTAGCCTAACTACGGAGGGGAAATATTAAGGCAATTTTTTATATGGATTTTGACAGTTAATATTACTGTTTATCCCCTTAAATGGAAGGTGAACTATCAAACTCCATATAAAAAAAAATTAAAAATTGTTGCCTTAATTTCCCCCTTCGTAGTGAGGTTACATGATAAATGTGCCTTGATAATAATTTTGACATTGTGCTACTATATATAAAATAAACCCCCGTCTACATTAGTCATGTCACACAAGTCAAACTTCATATAAAAAAACCTGTATTAACAAAAATATGTATTTTTTTAATAAGTTTGACTTTTGTTGAGATATTTTTATATCTAATAGAGACGATGGATAATGTATTTTTGACAAGACATTAGCAAAATAAGGAGCAAACAAATATTGTTATTGCTTCCACCTGGTATGAGTTCGCCTTGTATGATTTCAAATTTTCAAAGACCAAACGCGTCGCCCAAGGCATTTTCAAAACAGGTAGACTCGCGGTGAAAAAAGTACAACTCTAATAAAAATAAGTACATTTTGTTTTTGTATAAATCATTTTCGGCTGTAAAAAAAAAAAATGTTAGTACATTTTGACACTGGAAGATGGAGACGAAAAATAGTCAGCTGAGCTCTCGAGTTAACTTGTTATGAATTCGCCTTGTCGTCGACCAAGCGGTCAAAAACGGCTAAGAAGCGATAATTTGAGAAAAAATAATGGATTTTTCTTTTTTCAGTAAATTTTATTATTAACATTATTTTTAATACTGTTTTTTTATATAAAGTTTGACTTTTGTAAAGACATGTAAATGACTAATCTAGACGGAGGTTTACATATTGACCCTTATAATTTTTTCAAATATATTATTCTGCCCACCCGTTAAACATACCACTGAAAATTAACATCACTCCAAGTGAGACAGCTCTGCTTTTGGACAAATGATTAACCAAACTAATCACAGAATAACCAATAACTGACACAGACTATATTATCCATCCCTAGGTAGGAAGGGAATATATAAGTTTTCCATTCCTTTTGGGATTTCTACAATAAGAACCCAATTAAGTCTATTCTAGTGTTCTTTCCTCGTAGTTCGCTTGTTAATTAAACTAACCAAGTTTTTTTTTTTGGTAAATTAAGTATAAATTTACTTTTTACTGATAATACCCATTCATTTTCTATTAGTTTTAAATAATAGAGGAGTCTACTATTTGTTTACTAAAGAGACATACGTTTACGTAATTACAGTTTAAATAATTTGCGCCTGAAGCCATTGGCAACACTGTCTATCATTTTTTACCTTTATTTTCCATTCATAGTGTGTGCATGAATTTCTTTTGCACACCTTAATAAAAAGTTTCCTCACAATTTTATTATTTTAGTACATCGGTGTAAACGTGAACATTTTTTTAAGGTGAAAAGAAAAACTGTGTGGAAATTATAAATTAATATTGCCTTACTAGAAAAAAATCAGCTTAATTAAATCTTCAGTTTGACGATTAGAAAATAATTATTAATAAACAAGTGAGTTATTAAAAAAATTGTAAGTAAAAAGAAGAAATTGTATTGAAATAAGTACATACATACTTACATACATATGTACGTATGTACATATGTAAATTAATAATGAAATGTGGTCTTGTGTAAGTGGCGTTTATCAAGGATTTGTGAACCGTCAATATAAAATTATTGAAAAATTTGTTAAAAATAAACGCTTGAGATTTATGGTTTTATAAATTAACAACAAAAAAGTGTTTTTTTTAATATTGCTCACTAATTTTTGCTGTATAAAATTCTATTCAAAATTAGATTAAATGTTAAGAATTTTGCAAGTAAATTCCTTAGAAATTTATCTTCCTGCTTGTAGTTTTGGGTGGTCAGTTGTAATGCTTTTTTTGCATATGTTTAGATTTATCCGATTAGATTTTTTACTTGTTTTAAAATGTTTTTCTATTAACAAGCCCAACAAACACATGTGCATATGTGTGTACATGCATACATTTGTTAGATGTCATTTATTTTTCTTATTACGTTTCAGTTTTTCCTGTGCCATCGTTAGTGTTTGTTGTATTTTTTTCATAATAGTTTGTAAATGTATCTGTCGGTTTGGAAGATTGAATAATCGTTTTTACAAAATTGTAATTGAATAATAATTATTGTGGTTTTATTTTGTTGCAGCGTAAATATAATTGCCTTAAAGTAGTATCTGCTGTTGTAGTAGTCTATACGAATAGATTTTCCAAAAATTAAAATGCTTTCAATTTTTGGCTATGCACTGCGGCGCAGTGCAATCATACATTCCATTTTAGTTCCTATTGGCAATGTTTTTAAATTTGAAACCGGTGTTTTATACGCCCCACGGCGTTCCCCTTGGGTTTTTGCTTTAGGTCAGCCAATAATTTCTAAACAATATCGATATTTTTCGTCAGGTAAGCTTTCCATAAATAATGAAATAAAAACATGTAGATACAAAATTTTCTAATTTTAATTGACCCCGAATTCTATTTTTAGTTTTTGTTTGGTATCTACCTCTTTTTATTAGTTTTGTTTATATTTCCTAATAGTTGTTGCTGCACCCAGTATGTTTTGTTGTATATGTTCAAATTTTTAATTTCACATTTAACGTGACATTAAAAATGCTACGTTAAAACCAAGGCGAATTCATACCAGGTGTGAGCAGTAGGGGAACAACTACAACAAAAAAACAACTTTGACATTAGATTAGCAGATATTAAAAAAATGTATTTTTGACAAGACATTAGCAAAAAAAACGAGTGCAAAAAACAATCAGCTGAGCTATCACCTTCACCTGGTATGAATTCGCCTTGGTTAAAACATACAACCAAGGCAAGGCGAATTCATACCAGGTGGAGTCGATAGCCCAGCAGATTGTTTTTGCTCTCGTTTTTTGCTAATGTGTTGTCAAAAAATACATTGTTTCATATCTGCTAATCTAATGCCAAAGTTGTTGTTTTGTTGTAGTTGTTGTCCTACTGCTCACACCTGGTATGAATTCGCCTTGAACCAAGGTATATTTATTTTACTAGGTAGTGGCATCCCTACAACAAATACAACAATACAAGAACAACATGCTATTTTGTTGTTGCTTTGTAGTTCGAAATGTCAAAAAACATATAAGAAAATTGAGAAGGCATGTATATGTTTTATTGCTTTCTCACTTCTACACTATAAAATTTCTGAACACATACTAAATCAGCTGGGCGGACGACACTACCTAGTAAAATAAATATACCTTGCATACAACGTTATTTGTTCATAGATCCACCTATAATCGGTTAACCAATTAATTTTTGGTTTGATTAAAATTCAAAATGTAAAAAAAAACTATATGAATTTTATTTGAACTATTTTTAAATGAATAAATTATTTATTTGGGCTTAAGTTCTTAATTATAAAGAGATAAAGAAAAATTAGACACCAGCAGAACTTAAGCTCAAATAAATAATTTATTCATGTAAAAAAAACTTAATAAAAAAAGTTATTATTCAGAATAGAATAGCAAAAGACATATAACGGTAGTATTCTATAAATTTATTTTATTTGAAATATTTTATAAATTGAATTATGTTTCAGACACGTTCTTTATTAAAAATAAATAAAGAAAAATTAGATACTAGCAGAATGTAATGCTTTTTTGGATCGCTACATTTTTCAGCATTCTTCGCATCTACCTGCTAAGTAGGTAGTTTCTTTCAATTTTAATCATTTCCTATTTCTGGTACAATACTGTCCCAGAGTCATACAAATGTATAAGGTCTCGACTAAAACAATTTTTTTTGGTTCTCCGCGTCCAATAATCCAAGTGACATTACAGTTATCTTCTAGAGCTTGATAACCTATAACAATTTCCTTCATTTTTATATAGAATTATTAACGGCCTCACCAGTTTTGTTTAATAAAATTTCTTTATAACTCTACTAGGTCAATCATTCTAAAAGTTGAACTTTTACATAACTTCATTCGACTACAGAAACGAATGCATCTTGTTAATTAAAAACACAATAAGAAATGATGACACCGCAATTTTTTCAAGGCTGTCCATTAGCCAATGCTAGAGTGATGGAAGAGAAATAGAAACAGGGAGTTTCTGCTTACTTCGATTCGAATGGTTACAAATTCGAATGATTTTCTTTTCGAATCGAAATAATAATAAATTATAAATGATAGTGTAATATATTTTTGCAGAGATGAAAAAAAAAGCAACGACCTATTCAAAAAAAAAAAAAAAAAAAAAAACGAAAATTAAAAAAAAAAAATTCAACATTAAGGTATCTTTGGGTAAAGGTTTTTTGGTGAGCTAAATTAAGCACTTTGCGAAATATCCATAGAGACTAGCTTACACCACAACAATCAATTTGTAGATTTATAATAATTTGGGTTAATACTCGCTATTAAATTAAATTAAGAAAAATGTTTAGTTTTTATAAACAAATAAACACAAAGAAAACTTAGTTGGAGGAGCTTAAGGCAATTTATTTTAATTTTTTTTATATAGAGTTTGAGATAATTTAGTTTTCTTACCTTTAAATGTATTTCAATTGTCTATACACCATAATATGAAAATGACATTAGATATGTATCATTTCCAAATTTTATGAAACCATTTAAAACCTCAAATTATGCTCTATTTAAACCTCGAAATGATCAGTGTGACTTATGTTTGTCTTATAAGGCAAATAACATGTCACAAAAGCGGTTTTAAAATCATCGAAATGAAATTCACAAAATGAGATCTGAAAAAGAAAATGATATTGAAAATGCAAAATCTGAATTGTGCTTATTATTTTGCATAGATATTCAAGCTGTAAAGGTATTACCTCAATCCAAAGCTAACTCGTTATATAATAAAATGAAACTACAAGTTCATAACTTCACCATTTATAATGTAGTTAATCATGATTCAGATAATTATATTTGGGATGAAACAGAGGGAAGTTTGGTTTCATCTACATTAACTACAATTATTATAAAGCATTTAAGAAATTCAATTCAACAGTTTCCCGAAATTCACCATATTATTATTTACTCCGATGGTTGTTTTTACCAAAATATAAATGTTGTTCTTTCAAATGCTTTAGTTTCTTTATGTGTGGAGAAAGACATCACCATAGAGCACAAATACTTGGTGGTTGGTCATACCCAAATGGAATGTGACTCAACCCATTCTCTTATTGAAAGAAAAATCAAAAACAAACAAATAAACTTGCCATTTCAACTAGTTGACTTGATTAAAACTGCTCGAAAAACCCCTTCTTCTTTGAAAGTTCACCATTTAAATCACAATTATTTCCTTCATTATGAATCAGTTCCTAAGAGGTATTCATCTATAAGACCAGATAAATAAAATAAGTTCCTGAAAAGTCCACTAAATCATAAATTATTTTCTTGTTTAGGAAAGAAATGCGGCGATCCTACGATTAATATGATACGTGCATTAGCATATGAACAGACCGGTACTATTTATTTCAAAACAAACATCGATGAAGATTATACCCAGCTTCCAAGCAGATCTCGAAATAAAATGAATATTGTTTTACCTCTGAACCTGTACGAACAAAGAATAAAACTTTCAAAAAAGAAATGGCAGCATCTCCAGGATCTAAAATCCTTGTTACCAGAAGATTCTCATTCTTTTTATGATTAATATATCCTTTGAAAATTAATTTATATATTTCAAATCAATTCTTTTTATCTCATTTTCGTAGTTTATCCTTACAAGAATTAACTTTAATTTTTATGAATTGATTTATGTAATATACTATACCTATTGTTTTTTATATTGTAGTATTAAATGAATTGCAAAATAACATAGATATTTATATTTAAAATATAGAACCATGTCATAACAAATTAATTTAATATCGTTCCATTAAACAAATTAAAATAATGAATTTTATAATAAAGCTGTTTTAAATTTGTATGTAGTTAGGGCCGTTGGTTTTAGAAAAATATATAACAAAATGAGCTAACTAACATAGATCTTCAAATATTGTAAAATTTCAATTTATTTTATTAGTTATTCATTTGTCTGTTCTTTTTAATAATATTGGTAAAAATCTAGCTGATTAAAATTATACTTTTCATTTTAAGTAGTTTTTTGCTTCTCCTGTAAAATTATAAAAATGTTAGATAGGGCCGTTTGCATTTTATGTGACGATATACAAAACTAAAGTATTTTTCCCTTAATATTAAGCCCAATATCTATTCCCAAAAATTGTCATGACGGAATTCGATTTTTTTTTTTAAATTAAAATACTTAATTTAATTTGCGAATAATTTTGCTATATAAAGATTTTTAATTATTTAATTAATTGATAAAATGCCAATTTGTGTAAATTTAAAGAAAACAATAATAAACTAAAATCTGTTAACGTATTTGTTGTTATTTAGAAATTGGGGACACGCATCGCTAATTTTCGCCTACCGTGTGAAAGTAATTGAATTTAGTTTTTATGTTTTTTTTTTTTTTTTTGGAAATTTGAAAAAGGCAATTGACTTTAGCTGCAAATAAGCTGAAAATGTATATGTACTTAGATTGTATCATTAAATTATTTTTTATTTTATTTTAGTTGTTTTTTTATAGAGATAAATTCACTTCAGTTTGATTTATTGCAAAAAAGTTTAATTAAGTAACTTATCTTATCTTTCAGTTTAGAGTGCAAAATATGCCGTCAATTCATGCATACAGTACTTGCGTATAGAAATAGTTCATGTTTTTTCGATATCAATTTTGCTGTTATATATTTTTTACGCTTTTTTTCTAAATTGCTTGAGTGTATATTTTAGATTATAAATTATTATAATCATACGAAGATGATGGCCATGAAGATATAATAATAATATAAATGTTTAAAGTTTTTGTTTATTATTAACTATTTTTTGTAAAGAAATTTAATACATACATATGTATACATATATGTATGTAAGTATATAGTTTTTGCTTCTTTTAAACTCTTTGTGCTTATGCACATTTATTCAGTATCCAGATAAACATTCGTAACAATCGTAGATTATTTTGTTGGCTAATTTTATATATTTTTTAGATTCTCACAATAATATGGAAAATAAAACAGAAAAAGTGTCAGTTGACAAGGAAGAACTTAAAAAACGTTTAACACCTTTACAATATCAAGTAACACAAGAAGCTGCAACTGAAAGGCCTTTTACAGGTGAGTGTTTTATTAGCATTTATAATGTTTTAAAAACTGGATAATAGTAACACTTGAAAGTTTTTTTAACTTTTCGATTATAAGATGACCCTTGGGAGAGACATAAAGTAGCTTTGGATTGCTAAACACGTGCGCGCATGGTCAATCAGGCTGTCCTTGTTGCTCGTTCTTCAAGTGGTTTGCGTCTCCCTCGCACAGGCTGATTGGCTTCCACGGTTATCTGTACCGTGGTACAGTTAATTGGTGTTTGCATTAATCAGCCACGTGTAATCGCTCTGGTTATAGTGTATAACCTTAATGTTACATATTGTAAATACAAGAAAATTTTACATGAGAAAAAAAGATGAATGAACAAACTAAAGAAAATGAAAATAATAAAAAACGATAAAATATAATTAAACTAAAAACAAAGAAGAAAAACATTGTTTAAAATTCAACCGTCGTTTCTGGACGTGACCAGAAGAACCTAGTGTTTACAACAACTTTTTAGCATTTAGCACCAACATTGTTGCTCTGTATGAGTAACAATCCAGAAGAAGAAGATCACCTCTGATTTCATGTTTAGCCTGAAGATCAATTTATTCTTATGATTAAAAACAAACTGTAAAAATTCAAAATTTAAAAAAAAATTCAAAGAAAAGTGTACTAGGAAGATATTTTCTAGACGTGAAATAGAGCGAAAAACTCTACAAATTCGAAATTATGCACTTCCGAATAGTTTTTTTCAATTTTGGTTAAATTTTGCCAATCGACCAAGAAAAGCTTGTCGATCGACCAGTTGATCGCAATCGACGATTTGCCGACCACTGGTATAAATGTTTTGTAAAGATTATATTGCTGTTTTTAGACTCGATCCACAATATACATCTAATATTTTTTAATTTTTTTCTTTCTTTTAGGATGTTATAACAAACATTATGAAAAGGGTGTTTACCAATGTATAGTATGTCATCAGGATTTGTTTAGTTCGGATACAAAATATGATTCGGGTTGCGGTTGGCCTGCTTTCAATGATGTCTTAGATAAGGGCAAAGTTACTTTACACCGCGACGCTAGTATACCAGGTATGTATGGTACACATGTATATACAAATATATATAATAAAAAGTTTGTTTATACATATTGTGCGTAAATTAAATTTTTTAGAAATTTTTAGTTTCATTTTTGCTTTATAAAAAAGAAAAAATAAATCAATTCAATTTTGTTTTGCCTTAAAATTTTTAATTTGTGATTTTTTTTTTAAGTAAAAGTTAATTTGCAAAATGTTTAGTTTCATTTTTGCTTTATAAAAAAGAAAAAATAAATCAATTCAATTCAATTTTGTTTTGCCTTAAAATTTTTAATTTGTGTTTTTTTTTTAAGTAAAAGTTAATTTGAAAATGTTTTTCTAATGTTAAAATGTTATTGCTGTTGTTTTTGTCTATTTAAATTTTTCTTTTTATTGTTATTTACATATATGAATGTACATATATATGTATGAATGAATGTATCTATGTATTTGTATGTAGTTATTTTTCTTTTGTATCTCGTTTAGTTTATTTTTATTTTTAAGTAATCAAAAAGCAGACAAAGATTAACAATTATTTAAATTTTAGATAAAGTGTTGTTTTTTAGAGATACTGTGTCTTGTTTTAAAATTGTTCCTGTTCCTGTTTTTGTTTGATTTCTTTCTTAAGGCCAGTATGCAGCTTTCACCCGAATTCCAGCTTGTAAGTTTTTGCATTTAGTTTATACAATTTTATTGTACCAACACAGAAATATTCTAAATGTCTAAAAATATTTTAAATGGCAAAACTCCGTAACCTAACAATTATCTGAACTTTAATTTTTGTTCCATTTGACGGAAACGAGTCTTCACTTATTGTTGTAACATGCTTGTTATATACCGTTTTTTTCTTTTGAGCTGCATCCAGCTTCAAAATGTTTCAAGTCTTAATTTTAGATTTTCTCTTTTTTACACATACTTATGGCAACCTGAAATTCGGTAAGCTATGCAGCTGGCATTTAGTAACAGAAAAATCCTATCTAACTACTAGTGCGTTTTCGTGTTGTGTTACTAACATAAGTAGTTAAATATATTTGAAATAATCTTACTTTGAATCTAATATTGAATATTTTTCTTCTTTTACTTTCCAATTTTTTAAAACTATTTGTAATTGTTTTAATACTTTAAAACATTTTTTATGTTTAACAAAATAAATAATTTTTATTTGTTGGTAACATTTTTTTTTTGAAATATTATTTTTTTAAATATACAATTTTATGTTTGGATGAGTATTTATATAAACAGTAGTCATTTCAAAAATGCTAGGCATGGTTCGCACCGAAGTGCGTTGTTCCAAATGCAGTGCTCATATGGGTCATGTATTTGATGATGGTCCGTCACCGAAATATCTACGATATTGCATCAATTCTGCCTCAATTGACTTTGTACAGCAACCACAAACCCAACAAATGCCTACAAAGTCAAACGCCAATCAGGCTGGATCGACCTCCCAAACAAAACCAAACGCCTCTTCTACTAGTACAATTCAGCAAAATAAAAAATAAGTCTATTCAATTTTTATTCTACTTTACTTTTTTTTCTAAAAAAATTGTTATTAATAAATTGTAGATTAAATACCTATTTTGAAAAAAATATTTAAATTATGCAATAAAAAAACTTCATTTTAAAGCTTCATTTTATTATTGTACATCAATATGTATTGTATTTCTCTATATTATATACTCTTTATTATATACACAATTTTTGGTTTTTATCTCATTATAAAAAAAAACAAGATAAGGAAAGGAAAGAAAAGAAAAGGATCATTCCATGTTCGTTGTGCTTAGAAGTTTTCTTCGCATTTTTCATTATCAATTTGCTTTATTTTGGTGGTGTTATGCTCAGCATTCAAAGTCATTCACACAATCAGGATTATTTCAATTAAAATATTTTTAAAACGATTCTGCCTAAATGGAGACATCAAAAAAAAAAAAAAAGAGAATATTTAAAATTCATGTTAATTGTTTCATTATAAATTATATTTTGCATTAATGTTATGTTTTTTAAAATTCTTTTTATTATTTGTTTAAAGCGTTTTTTTCTATTAATCTTAAATTCTTTAAAAACTAATTTTTAGAGTCCGACTCAAAGCCGAAACTTTTTAGGTATTTTAAAGCCTTCCAAAAATATATCAATATTTTTTACATTATGTAAATAATAGTATTAGGTTCCTTGAAAAGTAATTTGTTTAGACTTCGAAACTCAGAACAGTCATCTATCCATCTATACCCTTAATATCGCCGGAGACATTCGTAAGATAAAACAAGGAATCATAAATAAAGTCTTGAAATTTCCAAAAAATAGAATATTTTTTATTTCTAATTAAACCATTCCATATGAAAAGAAATTTATTTAATTTTTAAAAGGAACTTGTATTTGGTTCCCTTGGCTGGCACAATGGTCATTTTCTAGCTAAAAATATGAAAAAACCTGCTGAAATTAATTTTGTTTTCTTTTTACAAAGATTGTTTTTAATTGTAGTACATTAGGATCTTTACCTGAATTACTCGCTACTTATGCTAATCTACATACGTATGTCTAAACATAAAATATATCTGTAACAGGACCGTGTCTGTACATGGTTAATTTTGTTACTGATCCAGATAGTAATCGATGTGGAAAATTAAACACCAAGTTTTGGAATTTAGCTCAGTCTGTGTTTGCATTATGTAAGAATTTCTGGACGTACATATTTTAATAAAATAATACATGTTTCCAGTACACATATCTCTATTCCAAGAGAAATTTAAGATAAACCCCAAAATGTACACAATTTTACAAAGTCTTTTAAATACTTGGCAGCACCTTTTATTTTTGTTATTATCTCATCCTTTATCTCTTCAATTGTTGCTGGCTTATCGACGTACACCTTTTCTTTCAAATAACCCCAAAGAAAGAAGTCCAGTGGTGTCAAATCGCATGATCTTGGCGGCCAATCGACATCGCCACAACGTTAGATAACACGGCCATTAAATTTGTCGCGCAAAAGAGCCATTGTTTCGTTAGCTGTGTGGCAAGTGGCACCGTCCTGTTGAAACCACATATCGTCCACATCCATATCTTTTAATTCGGTTCAAAAGTTCATTATCATCTCAAGATACCGATTACTATTCACAGTAACTGCCTGACCGGCCTCATTTTGGAAAAAATACGACCTGATGATGCCGCCAGCCCATAAACCGCATCATACAGTCGCTCTTTGTGGGTGCATTGGTTTTTCGACAATCACTCTTGGATTATCATTCGCCCAAATGCGAAAATTCTGCTTATTGACGAATCCACTGTGATGAAAATGTGCCTCACCACTGAAGATGATTTTCTGCGAAAATTGATCATCCAACGTTGCCATTTCTTGCCACCTTTCTGACCATTGCTCGGTTGTGTATCTTTCCATGCTTCAAATTGAGTTAGTCTGAAATTGAGAAATATCAAATTAAATTCAGAAAAAACTTGACGTTTGGTGTGGTTCATATTCAACATCGGCCCTTAAAACTTAACCACCCGCAGGCCCCCTCTGCAAGGAATGTGGCAAATTAATAAATTCGCCTGGTAAATCGTTTTGAATTAATAAAAAAAATATATATATTCCTTTATCTTTATACCTTTATCTTCTTGTCCATTAATAGAAAGTCGAAAATTGCACTTCTGCAATTTGTTTAATAATAAAACATTTAAAATATGAATATATTTTATTTTTCTTTATTTTAATTTGGTTTAATTTATTTATTTAAAAAAAAAGAAAATAAATTTTAGTTACGAGTATTTCGCATTATTTATATCAAATAGAAGATTTTGTTCAGCTTCGGTGTCGGCTGTAGGTCGGACTCCAAAAATAGTTAATTAATTAACTAACTTTTAATCTGAGTAATGGCTTCTTTTTTAACTCTTTCTTTTAAACCCTATAATATTAACAATTGTTCTATTTATTCGAAATGCTTAAATATACTTACATATATAATTTTTTGTTATTTAAATTATACATATCTAGTATATAATAAAATAATGAAATGAAAGACGACAACATAAATAATGAATTATTTTTTTGTATATTTTCTATTTCTTTTTTCTTGCTTTTTATATACATAAATGTGCCTGTTTTTGGGGGGTTTAACACAAAAACAACATCAAAATAAAAAAATAAACATACAATCAATGCATAAACAAAATCATCTTTATCTTCAACAAAAAATATTTTATGGAAAACGTTTAAAAAAATATATATTGTCATTACATTTTTCATATTTTTGGCTTCAAATCAAACTAATTTAAAAACATAAACGGCTAAAAATGCTTAAATAATAAACAATATTCCAAATCATAAACAAATTTGTCTATAATAATGCTGTTTATCTCATTATATTAAAAAAAACATTTTTTAATTTCAAATAAATTATCAAAACACTTTTATTTCACTTTAAATTTCTTTTACTTCATTTTTATTCCTCTGGCTGCATTTATTTTAATTATCTTTCATTATTTGCTTCACTCTGTTCAAATTTTGCCATTTGAAATGCACTTCGATTTGCTCAACATTCGTTATTTTATTTTTTCTTTTTTTTCTTTATTTTATTATTTTTATTTTGTGTCTTTATATCTTTTAATGTTCACCTCACCTTTCTAACCTCACTTTTATGTTTAATAATATTCATTTTATTCTATATCCTTTTCTAATCTTTCTAAATGTATTTTTCAATTAAAATCCCTAAATCGTTTTGCAATTTGTTCTTTATTATTATTAATTTTAATCTTAAATTATTAATAAAAATAATTAAAAATAATAACTTTGTTTAAATCATGCCTTAATAATGCCAAACTACTACTATTGTCCAAATATTATTCACTCACTTGTGCAAAACAAATTTGTTTGAAAAAAAAAAAAACAAAAAACAAAAAAATTTAAATTATTAACTAAAGGGGGTAATATTTTACTACTAATTAAACATCCAGAACGCATACGCACAGAAGTACGCTGCGCCAGATGTAATGCTCACATGGGTCACGTATTTGAAGATGGACCTAAGCCAACACGTAAACGTTATTGTATTAACTCGGCGGCCATCGAATTTGTATCGGCGGATCAGTTGAATAAAGGTGTGGTAACAACAGCAAACATTAATACAGCAACGCCTATTGCTCAACAATAACACAGGGCATAACTGTTATCGTATTTTTTCAATTTAACCTTAAAATCAATATTAAAGTTAACCTCAAATATATATGTATGTATGTCAACAAAAGTACATATATAAGTATTTGTTTCCCGAGGCCAATTATATTTATACGAAATAATAAAATATTATATATTTTTTGTAATTTGTTTAAATATCAATTTAAATTGTTAGCAATAATACTAAAAGTAAATTTATTTTTATGGTAACATTATTCGAATTTGTTATCTTAATTGTTCGTATTCATTTCAGTGTAAATAACAAATAGCAAATAAAATATAAAATGGAAATTGTTTTGTTCTTGTTTGTCATGCACTTTCTATTTTTCTAATGATTTCTAATTGCAAATATTTCAGAATATATGAATGTATGTTTTATATTTAATGCCTAAATAAAATTGTATTTTTATAAACTAAAAATTTTATCTTAAAATGTCTTATTTATTTTTACTTAAGGTAAATATTTAAATGAAATCTTTATAAAAATTGCAGACAATTCGATAGCCGATTGATTGAACTTGTCCGCTATAGTACCAAGTAGGGAAAACATAAAATTAAAAATTGTAAATTCCCGTCTCGACTAGCCATCGATTTGAACAGGACATAAACATAAATCCGGCAGAGCAGCGATATTAATTTCTTCATGTTGTTATAGGTGGCGAATATGTGTTTATTTTAAACAAGATATAAACATAACGCCGGCAGAGCGTTCTATATTATTTTACCACCCGTCTCCATTAGACATTAACATGTCTTAACATAACCGCCTCCCATAACAACGTGAACAAATTAATACCGTCGCTCTACTGGCGTTATGTTTATGTTTTGTTCAAATCGATGGTTTGTTCAAATTTTGCCCATAAAATATGTGGGCAGATAGTAGTGCTGGCATTTCCTACTTCTTTCAATTACTCAATACTTTCGATTAGGTACTCAATAGTTCTCAATCGTGTGAGGTCCAGAAAATGCAGAAAAAAATTTAGAGATTTCGAAATCATGCGAGTGTCGGAACATGGGCGAATTCTTCCGTTTACGGAAATTTATCTTCGTAGTCGTCAAATATTGTAAAAATGCTAAACTAAAATTATTGATTAATTAATTTGTATTGTATTGAGATTGTTTTCTTCTATACCGCTACAACCAAAAGTTTTAAAAACGATAAATAAAAATTAAAGGGTGTCTAATGTAGGAGACGATTTTTTTTTGAAAGAGAAGTAATAAACACTCAGGCAATTAATGCCTTTATTAATCATGTTACTTTCTTTGGAAAAGGGGTTAGAAGTAGATAAGAGAGATGGTTAGAGTAAATGCTTCACTGTCGCCAACACTGCAATTGCACGTTACCCTCCGTCTATATTAGCCATTAACATGGCTAACTTCAACTTCATAAAAAACTAGTATTTAATTTTTTTTATCTGAAGTTTGACTTTTGTTACGATATGTTGATGGCTAATGACGGTGTTAATTAGATGTATTAATTTTAAATTATTTTTAGCTAGTAAAATAGCTAAATTTATAAATATTTTACTTACCCGGCGATTTAGTGCTATATGGTAATCCAGCGAAGGAGACGATTTTTAACCCCCGTCTTCAATTGCTATCAACATGTCTTAACAAAAGTCAAACTTCATTAAAAAACAGTTTTAAAAATATATATTTTTTTTAAATGATGTTTGACTTTTGTTAAGACATGTTAATGTCTAATGTAGATTGGGGGTTACGCTTATAACATTTCATCGAGTTTCTATTGTAGCTAAGTTACAGGATGACATTTTTCATGAAATCGGTTGTATGAAATCGGTTTTGTGATGGCAAGAGGTGTAGAGAGTCAAGGAAAAATAAGAAAGTTCAAAAGAGAATTGAAACGATTTCATGGTGTAAATTACGTATTACTATGGCAAGGAAATAGGTTAATTTTGAATAAACCCGTCTGCCCGTCTGTTTTGAAGTCGGCTTTGTTAGCAAGAATTATTAAGTAATGCAAAAGTTATTAAGATTGTTATCTTACTTTATTGCTAAAAGAATATTTTTTTAACAACAAATACTTTCAATAGATAACATTTTCTATTTTATTTTACTTAAGTAATAAAAAACATGGCTTGCTATTTAAAGGCTTGAGATCGAAGCATATTGTTCTGAGATGATTTAGTTTGAATCTATGTACTTGCAAAGCATGACAAATTTCTGTCTTCTCCAATTTTAATAGCAAGAGCATATACGTATCTGGAATATCATCGATAATGCAGTGCAGGATACAACAGTTGTAGCAGAGTCACCAAGTTTAGCAAATCCATTAACCCCAAATAAAACATCGATAAGTATCAACACTGAAGTTTATATTCAAGCTTTCTTTTAAAGATATACACCAATTCTGTTTTTACACGGTTTGAAAATAAAAAAATATTTTTTTACACGATTTCATTCCATTTAGCACGATTCAAAATCTTTTGAGCTTAGATTTTATTTGTAAAATTCAAGTTTTGCGAAATATTTTTATATCAAAAATTTAGAGGAATTCCTTTTTTGTCCATACAAGCACTTTTACTTGTTAGAGCAATTGAAATGTGTTAATATTTTGTGAACTATCAAAACATTTCTAAAGGAAGACATCGAAAATTATACATAAAAAACAACAACGTAATGCCAAATCTTTAGAAATTTTAGATCGCCTTCGAAAAGGAGAAGGCTCAACATTTCTTGGCGAAATGATCGGTTTAAACGAAGTCATAGTAAGAACTATAAAAGAATTAAAATTCAATTAGGCAATCGTTGATTTCTGAAACAAAACTATCTATTAAGTCTTCATCATACACTAAAGATGCAAATAAACGGTGCAAATACACATTATATGTACATGCATATGCAAAAATAAACATGATTTCTTGTTTTAAAAAAAATTCTCTTTTTTCACTAATTTTAATAGGTTTTAGAGATAAGGAACCAATCACCTATTTTTCTATATGATCAATGTTTTTTTTACACGGATTTTTCTGGAACCAATATACCGTGTAACAGAATTAGGTGTATGTACATCTTATAAAAAAGGTGTAAAACTTTTTTTAACCAACAGATAAAAATAATATATACAGTGGGTGACAATTTAATTCAACTTTTTTTTTTTAAATATTTGTTTCTAGATATAAATATTTCTGAGCGAAATATAAGTAGATTCTTATTGAAATGTAATAACTTTAAGCAGTTTAAAGATTAAAAAATATAATAAAGAAAATAAAAAAAAAAAAAATTATTATGTTATTGCATTGGAAAAACAGTGTATATTTTTATAGTTCTGTAAGAACGATGAATAACTAAAATAAAAAGAATAAGCTAAACGCATAACTTTTACTGTTATTTTAAATTTTCTTTGTTGGCATGTTTTAACTACGTTTTTGTTCGCATTAATATTGCTTTTAAACGAGATTAAAATGGCTAGAGTTACGATCAGCGAAAACTTTAAAATCAAAAGGATAAACGATTTTTAGATTTTTTTGTGATAAATATTAAACATATAAATGTGCAGCTTTAAAAATTATCGACAATTTTCGTGCGAGAAGATAAATTAAAAACGCATAGTTTAGGAGGAAAACATCGTAAAACTAAGACATGACAGGAAAATTTAAAAGAAATCGGGTCAATAATATTGAATTTAAAATTAGTTCTCGAACTGATCTTAGGTGATATAGCGTATGATTAAGGTAAATTTGCGAAAGAACATACTCGTATAAACTGGTTTAATAAGAAATGAAATGCTGTCCTCTCTTTTCGGATGATTCCAAATATAATCTAAGAGGCAGTGATGGGTGATCATTTGTAAGATGGCCAAAAGTAGAGAGAAATAAGACAGTCAAGTTTGGTGATGGCCAGATGGTATGTATATGGTATGTATATGCGGGGCGAAATATACTCTTAGTTCGAAATTTTCGCACGATAGCTATTAAAAATACATGTCCAGGTGTTTTTAATTAAGTAACAGTTTTTACACTTGACAGTAAAATACCCTTGTAGGGCTTGTAGATCTTATTAATCTTATTGAGTTTTTTCAACGATGTATATTTACATTTACAAGCTAAATGTTTTGAACAATTATTTACTATGTTGTACTTAAAAACAATGCAAACTTGGAATGCAATGCTTGGCTTACTTTTAATAACGAAAAACTATTTATTGCTCCAACAAAATCCCAACTTTAGCTAAAGGCAAGTTATAATAATGGGCCTTAATAAATTAACCAAAATAAAACAGCTGACATTTTGCTGGCAAAACTATATTTTAAATATCGCCAATTTTTTTTTAAATTTGTAATTTACAATACGCCTACAAATTATTTTCATGCTTGGTAGTGAGAAATCTAAAATTTCAAATCTAAATTTGAAAACAGACTGACTTATACCAACCAAAAAATAAACTTAATTTACGCGCTTAATTTTCATTGCATACTGCGAATTACTTCAGATTATGTTATTTTATTAGGATTTGATATGAAATAGCTGATAAACTAGATTTTTAAAATGTTTGACTTATACCACTTTCAATATCAAGGGCTCATATATGTACTTCACTCTAATCGATATTTCGATTAATCGATATTTTTGCCCTACACTAGTTAAAAGTATCATTTTTAAAAGTTGTAATTTTCCGTGCCTTCCGTTCCATTCATAGCATTTTCCCAAGGCGAATTCATACCAGGTGGAGGCTGACAATTATTTGCTATCGTTTTTTATTTTGCTTATGTCTTGTCAAAAATACATTGTTTTATAGGTGTGATCCTGTACTCAACATTGGGATCCCGCGGGATTCCAATTATACCGAAAACTGTTCCCGTACTGCAAAATTGGGTAAAAGAGAGTAATTTTGAGAGAGAGTATTCTTTTTCTTCCTGCACGAAACAGCCCAAACTTTTTCTTCGGGTTGATTGTGTAAAAGCAAAACAATCAGCTGTTTGAAAGTAAACAAGAGAAAATTAAAAAATATATGTGTTCATATGCTCACAAAAGTGCACTAAATCTGTTACTTAAGAGTTTTATCATAAAAGATTGATGAATTAAACTTCTAAAATATGTTGGGAATTGCGAGTACATTTAAAATATTTCTGTTTTTAAGTTTTACTATTTACGAATGCGTACAAAACACTTTGATATTAAGTTTTGGGATATAAAGTTGGGTTTTTGTGTTCCCGTACGTTCAGTCATTTTTGTCTCTAAGAGAGTTTATTTTCGTTTTTTCTCATTTTGCCGAACTTTTTCCAAAAAGTACGGGATCGCACCTTATATCTGCTAGTCTAATGTCAAAGTTGTCGTTTTGTTGTAGTTGTTGTCGTACTGCTCACACCTGGTATGAATTCACCTTGCTTGCATTTCCCTTACCAAAATAAAAAACTCGCCATTTTTTTTATTAATTTAGTTATTCCTTTTATTTTTTTACTATTTATTTCAATTCAATTCTTTTATTTTATTTCATTATTAACTATAACTTTTTGTTAATATAACTTATTTTGCTACATTTTATATATGTATTTTATGTATGTTTAATGTTTGTTATCTTATATATTGTTTTTTAACTTTAATTATATTTAACTATGCAGATCCAAGAGATTATCATTTAGACAATATAAAACAGTTGAGCATTTATTTTGTTTTTCCTAATAGAATTGATAAAGATATAAACAAGATAATATAAATTGAACTAAATTTACATTTGGAAACAAACAATTGAATCTAAATAAAAACATTATTGTTTTTATTTCTTTTTTTATACCATTTATATTTTATCTATAAGTACGTTATGCAATTGATGTATTTATAATATGATGATGGTAGAAAATTTTTTAAATTTTTGTGTTTTTTGTTTTAAACAATTTTTACTATGAGCTTAATGTTATCGGGTTGTTTTTTTTATTAGGAAAATTTTCTTTCTTCAATATTATTTTCTAGATTTTTATATCAATAATACACTTTTTAAATTTTATCTAAATTATGAACATAATGCCAAATTGTTTAAAAATGTTTATAAAGTTATTATTTACACATTTACAGCACCATACAAGTGAAAACCCTACAATCGTTGGCCAATTAATGACTACTTGAATAGCTGCGATCTCATAAGGTACCATACAATTTAACTCAATACAGTTTTACAGTGCGAAGTACATAAAAAAAAGAATTTAAATTTTCAAATTTTGAAAAAAAAAAAAACAGGTTTACATTATTTTAAATTTATAAGGGACCAATTCTAGCTGTATATATCTCAATTCACAATCTTCTCCAAATGGCCTTGCATCGTAGTATTTGCAAAATGGTATAGGATATTTTTACTATACAACAACAAAATATAAAGAAAAGCACATGCTACACTTTTGTAAATACATATGTAACACCTAAAACCATAGTATGTATTTGCTACGCATTAGCAAGACTTCATTGCAAACTGACAGCTGACAATATTAAATTAATAGATCGATTAAGGATAGCAACCCAACCTCAGTTGCGTTGACAAAAAGCAACGCAACTCAGGCAACCTTTTTCAGTTGCCCTAAAGTTATCGATAATGCTATTTTGACAGTCTAGGAACTGAAAATAAATGCAAATAAATAAAATAGTTTTTAATAAGTCGCAAAGAAAATATAAAAAAATCTTATTTCATGTCTATAGATTTGATTCCTTTTGAAACTAATCAAATCTCATAACAAAAGTGTCTAAACACACTCGTAAATTGAATGCAAGTTTATCATCATGTTCCAGCCAAGGCGATAAATCTAATTAGAAAACTCCTCATCCACCTAAAGATCCTCTTGTAAATTACAACCCTCCGTGTCTTGAGTATGAAGCCTTTGATATACCAAGTTTTATACCTGCAGCTATTTTTCGACCATTTCCATCAAAAGTTAAAAAGCTGGTACCAGCTGCTGATCAAATACAAATGGGTCTATAAAAATCCGAAATATTATTCGTATCATCGTTTTTCTTTTGTTGGTTGATTACGCGAACATCGCAGAAAGAGGGTCAATATACGTTGTCTGTAAGATTATGAGGAAAGGGATGAAGAAAAATAAACTTTCAGTTTTAGTGCAGTTTTTACTTTATAATTTGTGAAAAAAAATCGACAGCAACCAAAAATGTATGGTTGCCATTTTGGCAACTAAAAATAACAAGTTTTAGTGGCAAGTTGCCATGCGTAATACAATTTCGGCAACTGACAACGCAACTGCGGTTGGGTTGCCTACATATAAATAAAAAATATAAAAATTAAAATCAAAAAATATGAACATAGAAAAATCAGAAAACTGAGAAAATGTAAATATGGTAGATACAAACTTAAAACTTCACCCAGATTGACATAAGTTTGATCCTACTAAAGGCCAGATTTCATAATCCTAAACAATTCGTACGATTCAATCACAAAAATTCTGTCCTACTCAAAAAATCGTTAAAAAATGGCGTTTGTAAGGTCCAGACTATATCATAGAATAATATTAGTTATTTTATGAACTTTTTTAAACTATTATCAAATTGTACAGACCTGTTAAAAAGTCTGTCCAGACGGACATCGCTAAATCAACTTCTTTATTTATAAGGATCCAAAATATGAAGTCGAAAATTAATATCGTAGAAATTACACACGGAATGACAAACTTATATATACCCTTTCCACCTGTAGTGAAGGGTATACAAAAAGTTGCAAAATGACCTAATTTTCATCAAAAAGTCATCATCAGTAATGAGCATTGGCGTAGGAGGACATATTTTCTAGAGGTGGTTATCCAATAAAAGTGGTTTTTATTGGAAGATAATTTATGAAATTAAATATATAAAATAATTTTTAAAAATTTTGGTGGGGAAGGGGAACATTAAGTCTGGAGGGGGCATTGCATCCGCCAGAATGGCTTTTCTACGTCAATGGCAATGAGTCATTTCTGGATAGGTTTTTGTATATCCATTATATAAAGATCAAATTAATATGAACATCTAAATTGCACAATTAATTTCTTTAATTTCTTAATTTCTTTACAAAATATTATAATCATTGAATATTTATAAGATAAGCACAGAATAATTTAATTTCTTATTTAATTTATTCGCACTGTAACTTTGATTTCAAAAGTTTAGTTATTTACAAAATTTATTATTTATTCCAAAATGGCTTATCATGATGGTTGTTTGTGTCAATTGTACCAAGTCAATATTTAAGAGATGTATTCCATTTTGTCAGTATTTTTACTCATATGAAACTTTTCTTGTTTTTTCGTGGTTTTTATATAAATTTAGATGTTTTTAATATTTATTGGCTTCTAGTTTAAAAATACTTGTAATTAAAATATTATTTATAATATGATTTCCATGATTTCTTTTTTTTCCAAATTGCTTACATTTAGTATCAAATTTATACATTGACAATTACTTAAAATTCACAACTTATTTTTTCTTATTGATTCAAACTAAACTTACAAGTCTAGTATTATTTACAACATTATAAAATATTTAATAATAATTATTAGTTATTATAGTTTAATAAGTGCAGTCTAAGAGTTGTATCTTTTCATTTTTTATTTTATTTTTATTTTTTTTTGAAGCACTGCATCTTTGTGAACTTTTGTTTGAGTATAATAAAAAACAAAAAAAAAAAAAAAAAAAAAAAAAAATAAAACATTAGATAAAGTACCTTCATCTTTTTTGATTTTTTTTGGTACAAAACGTTTAAACCTTGTTTTGCGTTATAAAAAAAAAACACAACAGAAAAATAAATATGAACAGCCGTAATGTTATTTCCGATTCAATTTTGTAACTGCCAGCCACACAGGGAATAAATTATATGAATAGTAAACAGAAAATTTATATAAAATTCATAAAAGAAGAAATAAATTAAGAGCCTAAAAGTCCCCAAAGAGATAACCGATTTGAAGAAATTAGTGAACTTCATGCTTAAAGGGGGAGCTTTATCTTTCTGTCGCGCATAGAACTCGATTTAAAAATGAAATTTAATAAAGAGTTTTTTATTTATTTGGAAATTGCAGCTCAATAGATGTTACATTTATAAATATATAAATAAACACAAGAGTAAAAGCAATAATTTTCAAGCATAGAAAATAATTTTTGCACCAATTAAAATTTGTTAATTAGTTTGACATACAAATCTAATTAAATCTTTAATTAATTCATTTATTTAATTAACCAGACTAATATTTTTTTTAATTAAATGTTTAATTGAATTAATTACAAAATTAATTACATTTGTGTTAGAACGTAACTAAAATCCAAACAAATTTTTCTGTGTACCCAAGACTAAATAGAATTACTACAAAAAGCTTTAAGAGCTTTAAAAGCGTTAAAGTGAAAATTTAAAAATTTAACAATAGACTTCTTAAATTGTAGACGTACCGTTTTTACCTAAATTGTTCTAAACCTTTGCGAATTTTCAAAACTAAAGTCAAATTTTACTGACAGCAGAAATATACTTGTATTTATGTTCTGACGATTTCTTTGGTCAATTGGGTAATTCATATATTAAAACTGATATCGAAAAGTATCGCAATATCATTTCAACATCGTTTTTTTTTCGGCGCAAGCTCAACCCGCAACACTTAGACTGAAAGATTAGCGTCATACCAATCAGTCTATTGGGGTCACTCTTATTGAGTAACAGGTGTCTTTAGGATTTACAACGAGGTAGCGAGATAAAAGGCCTTGATTGTCTGTACGCGATCCTAGGAACCTCTCTTTTTCGTAGCATAGCCAGTGGATGTGCCTTAGCTCTATATACATATAATAAAATAGTAACTAATTTCCTGTCTGTTCTTCTTATTTTTGTTCGCATCACGTAAAAAGTACCGGATGAATTTTAACAAAATTTTTTTGAGGAGGTACCTTAGTATCCTGATTCCAATATAGGATTCTTTTTTTTCCCGAAAATATCTTACTTTCAAGAGAAAGTGAAGAAAAAGCAGTGAAAGTTCACCGATTTTTTTTACCGATTTAAAGGTACTGCATACTTCAAGGCATCTTTTATTTTTGAAATCAGTATATTTTATACAATGTTGCGCAACAGATGGCGCTTCTTTAAAATAATGAGTAAATCATTTCCTGTCTGTCTTTTACAGAGCTTTACAATAATTTTCTGAATTTTATAAAAATGTTAGAATTTTATCCAGAGATGGGTACCTTTATATAAAGTAAAAACGCAAGAGTCTTAAAATTGGGTATGGATTACTTTCAAAATAAAATCAAACAAAAGATTGTCAGGAAGCACACAACGTGTGTGGGCACAGCTAGTACATATAATAAAACTGTAGTGGAATTTGTGTGTGTGGTTAGGTAGTTTTTACGTGATGCGATTCCTTGATTCAAATTTGGGATACTTTTTCCCCGTAAAAATATCTCATTTCCAAAAGAAAGTAGAGATAAATTAGCGAAAATCGCAATATTACCGATTGAATGGTATTGAAAACTTGGCAACACTTTTTATTTTTGTAAACGCGGAAACTTTAGATACTATTTAGAGAACTCTAAAATAATTTTAGAATTTTATATGTATAAAGCTTATATTGCAACATCCTGATTAATTACCCAGGGCTGGGTACCTCTAACTAAAGTAAATACGCAAACCATACCTGTAGCACTATAAAAGTAAGAGTCCCAAAAACTTATGTTCATTACTTTCAAAGCAAAATCGAACGCCTGACCACGTGGCGAGCACTGCTAGTCTACTACAACATTACATGGTTCTAGAGACATTACAAAGTAGTAACGATTTTTAAAGGCCATGATATACTATCATAAGCAGACCTTCCAGTCCTTCAATTTGGTGTCGATTATTTTCAAAGCAAAATCGAACAAAATATTGTCAGGACGCACTCAACATGTGTGTGAGCACAGCTAGTTTTTGTATAACAGTGTTGCACCTACCACACCATTTTTAAATTATTTTTTTGGTAGCATAGATTTCTGTCATATTTTTTTTAGGATTAAATCGTTAGTTTGTCTAAGATAGTGAAGTCTTAAGTATAAATCGGTTTGAGTCATCTCCTCCGGTTAGCGCGCCCTCTAGAGCCAGTTTTAAAAATCATTTTTCTGCTGTTTGCCCCCCAAATATTTTTACATGACGTCACTTTTATAATTTTTTTCTTTTTCATAAATTTTATTCTTCACTTAACTTTTATTTTGCTTTTATAGTTGTACAAATAGCAAACAAACAAAGTTGTTAAAAAGTTTTTTTCCCAAATTAATTTTTAATTTAGTTGTTTTTGGTAGGATTTTTTCTTAAAAAATCTCTTAAAAGTATAAAAACGGATGTTGGAAATAACATGGCCTTTCGTTGTGGCAACCTTATGTTTGTTATGTTCTAATTGTAATCAGATTCCTTTGTTTTGTTTTGCTGCGATTGTTTTCTGTTCGCAACTAGATAATTATGCAACAGACACACACATACATACACAATGAATTACTTTTAGCTTCGAAATGATTATGAGAGTTGCATAAAGTGATAAGAAAAATAAATTAAAAATATAAAATAAATAATTTTTAATTAAAGTTTCTCTGCATTTTGTTTGAAGTGTAGAAAAAAAAAACTCTTCTTTGCTGCACACAACCACTAACAAAAGGTAAAACTTCCGTTACAAAACCTTAAAAAAAATTAAACCAAAAAACTCCCCATTTAATGTAAAAACTAATCGGAGAAATTTTTTTCATCTGAAAAACGAACATGGTGCTGTTGTTTCAGACGGTGTTGTATGGGGTTGCGTCGTAGTGTTATGGTTTTAATGTTACCGCCACCTGGATTGTAACCGATGGAATCGGTTAAGTTGTTAGCAGCATTTGCATTTAATTTATCCACCACCATTATGTTTATTTTATCGTGTTCGTTGGGACGATGATGATGGTGTTGTTGTAGGCTAGCTGTCATCATTGCTAATGAACCATTGCATTGTTTGTTTGCACTGTTGTATCCGCTTCCGCCGCCGGTCGCTTCGTTTTTTTTACTACCGTCTTCGGAAGTCTTTGCTTGCGTTTCAATATTATTGCTGGATATTGTTGTTGCTGTTGTTTTAGCTGCTAATGATGTCGTAGTCGTAAGCTTTGTTCTTGCTGATGGCGTGGGCGAAGCTGTTGTTGTATCTTCTATTAATTGGTTTTTGGGTTCTTTCAGTACAGTCGACTGTTGCTGTTGTTGCTCTTGTTGTTGCGTTTGACTTAGAAGTAGGGTGGGTGACACAGATGTTGGTGATGATGCCGATGATGTCGAACCTGTCCATTGTTCATCGCACGAGCAATAACCTCGTCCTGTGTCGCCACCTTCTAGTGCAAGTGATTGTATTTCTCGTAACTTTAATTTTTTTAATTTTTCTAAACGTTTATTTTTTGTTTGAGGTAGTTGCTGATGATAATGTTGTTGTTGTTGATTTATATGTTGCTGATGCTGCTGCTGCTGCTGTTGTTGTAGTTGATCTTGTATATGTTGTTGTTGCTGCTGTTGTATACTATAAAGTTCAAATTGTTCCTCATCAAATATCTCAATTGATGATTTATCGTTGAAACTAAAATAAAGAGAAAATATAATTTTGTTTAATCATTTTTTTTTTAATAAGGCTTTTTTGTTTGTTTATATAGAAACCGGGAGCACTATCAATATTGAGCATAGACAAACGACGATCAAAACAGTATTCTGCATCTCACATATAACGAGGTATGAGAGGCTTAACCGATGGAAGGTGACAAGAGCTGAAGAAGAAAAACTTCACAGGAAACTACAGCAGGCAGTATACACTGCTGGCAGCATTTTCTGATTGCAGAATACACTGATGGCAGTATACAGTGATGGCAGTATACACTGATTGCAGAATACACTGATGTAAGTATACACTAACAACAGCACACACTGATAACAGTATACATCGATAACAGTATACACTGATGGCAGTGATGGCACTGATGGCAATACGAAGAAAGTCGACATATATCAGTCGCCAGTCTGAAATTACTACAGCCGAGAGTAAAAGGGCAGAGACAGCACGAGACTCAATGAAAGTAAGGTATTCGTAAATTTACAGCCAAATACCAGAAATCATTAAGGAACGAAGGGGTCGAAAAGGTAACCCCCATACAAAAAATTACACTGATGGTGTACAACAATCCTGTTATTATAGACCCTTCAAATTGATATTTTTGTAGTTTTTATAGTATACTAGTAGTATCCGCGTCGTCGTTTCCCGTTTCCAACAATAAAAGGTGCTGCCAAGTCATTTAAATCGATAAAATTGTGCATCTTGGAAATTATATTTTTAACGGTAAAAAAAAGTATCCTAATTTGAACCGAGATACATCTCCATGAAATTTTATTAACATTTTATTATAATGCATTCCATAGTTTTTACGAAAATTCAAAAAATTGGTATTTTGTGTTCCATTTCGATTACTAGCTGCACCAAAAATAAAATTTTTCAAAAATATTTCATATACACGCAAAGAAAAAACATGGTGGAGGTAACCATAATCTAAGAACAACATGTTATGGTTGAGTTATATGGTTATATATAAAAATAATATTGTTGTCGTTGGAACATAAAAATAACATTGTAAAATATAACCATAGTTATGTTTATAATATAAACATACTATAATATAATTTAAAACATGTAAATGGTTATATGTGACAACCTATGAATATATTTATAAATAACAAAAAACAAATACACGAATATTTCCATTTAGACTTACATACATATTTTGATATTTTCTGCTTACCTCTTATGTGTTTGATATTATTAATTTAAAACTATCATTTATAATAAAAAACAAATTTATTTGTTGACATCAAATGGGTATTTAATGTTTTTACGGTTTTAGATGAACTGATAGCTTACACACATATTTCTGAACTGAAAAAATGTCAAAACCAAAATATGTATTTTTAAAACCAAACATTACTTGTTTATTTTTAGTCAAACTTAACATACTATGTTTAATAATAATATACTTTTTCATATACATAAATTTTGTAGTAGTCTTTCAATAATACATCTTCAAAGTACATTTTTATTTCGTTATAATTTATACATTCATTTTAAAGCAGTGTTCGAAAATTTACTGAACATTATTTTGTGTATGGTACACAAACCTAGAAACGATATATATTTTTTAGTGTTTGTGTATTTTTACACAAGCCGAATACAATACCTAACGATTTTTTTAACGCAATTAACATTACGTAGCGTTCTGATTTTTGTCCTTAAAGCAGAACAATTGTAGTGGTTGTGTTCTACATTGGGCCTCATGCATAAAAACGAGTAAAAGCGCTGAGTTGAGGCAGGTGAGCAATTGCTCGTAAGTCGAGTTCAATCAAACAGCAACAGCTTTTGCTCAATTTTGTATGCATAAAAATGAGTTCAAACAAATTGCAATTACTTGAGCAAAGGGAGATCAAACGTCTAATTGTTATTGAAGTGCAAACATGCCGTCAAGTGAAAGTGAAGTAGAATCAGAATTTCTTGCTGTTTTTTGTTCGATATCGTTTCCTAATTGCCATATATCAGTATTGTTGTAAGCGTCATTGATAAAATGAAACAACTGGCTTTTACGTGGGGCGATAACTCTGTCGATACCCGAATTTTGTATTGAAGTATCGAAAATCTTTGCTTCAATTGCCCAAAACACCGTTCTATAATGACACGTTCTCTTGTAAACACTTTGTTGAATGTTTTTTCTATGTCAGTTGTTGGGTTTCGGAATGGTGTCATTAGCCATGGGCATATTCCACAGCCCTCATCCCCGAGAAGTAATGCATCGTTCGTTGCATTTTGCATTATTCTACAGACCTCGCTGTTTCGTAAGATGCGTGAGTCATGAACTGAACCAGGCTAGGATATGTCAACGCTGTAAAAAGTTATTTTCCATCACAAGTTGCCTGCACATTTATAGAGTGGAAGCCTTTTCTATAAATATACTCATCGCTTTGATTTGTTGGTTTTTTTAATTTTTATATGAGTACAATCAATCACTCCAATTGCAAATGGAAAGCACTCGCTTGCTTTGGCAGATATCAGTTTCACAACTTCCGCAATAGTTCGCGACACAGTTGATTGGTGGACTCCAATATCTGTGGCTATACCATTTCGGAATCCAGGATCTGCACAAAATCTTAAAAACAGTCGAATTTTATCAATCTTGCGTCTTCTGAACCCTCAAAAAAATAATTAGCCAACCAGCAACAACTATCATCAAACCTATGTATTTATCATTTTATTATTAATTATATAAAAAAATTATTAATTAAGAATACAAACCTGTATATTTTTTATCCACCCTTGCTAAATTTGTTTTACGCTGTTGATAACATTTTGTATTTCTTTGTGGCACAAAATATTCAGCCATGATTCCTTTTCAGTGTACACGAGTCAATTATAAGGCAGACTCAACAAAATTTGAGCAAGAGCTCACAAAAGAAAACAAAAGCTTGTTTTTATGCATATGAAAATGAGCTCAAGCTCATCTCACTTAGTTCAAACTGAGCACGACGAGATCAATCGTGAGCCGTGAGTAAAAGCAAATTTTATTATGTATACGACAAGCACCTTTTACTCAAAAAATCTAGTCCGAGCTCAAGCTCACGTTTTATGCATGAGACCCATTATGTTTTATCGTTCTGTAGTGTTATTTTTGAGTGCAGTTCAAAATAAAAATCCAAACGAATACTTCTAGTAAATGCACAAAAAATAATGTGCTGAATCGAACACAACGACGTTTGTTGTTTGTGCACGAAAAACAAAACCCAATTAAATGTTTTGATCTTTATGTTGAGCTTGTTCAGGCTTGTTCAGTACAGTATTCTCATTGTGTAGAAAGATCACAAACAGAATAATAGTACTTTTTTTTTGCATTTGTTACACAAACACTAATTGCGTTTGTGTATTCAGTATTTTACCGTACAAAACACTTAAGTACATTATATGAGGTAAATTTTCGAACATTGTTTTAAAGTAAGTTGAAGTAAACTTTTTCTCTTTTACTGTCTAATTGAAAAAAATAAACTCCAATAAAACAAGATTTAAGCAACGAAACCAGTCAACCTTCCTTCATTGCGGTAACAAATGAAAACAACTAACATTTTTAGCTGTATTTTTAAGTTTCAAAATAAACATTTAAATATTTTACCCTGTTCATTCTAACGAATACAATTTAACTTAAAAACTGTGTAAACACATTATAATTCCAGCTGCTGTTTGATGTTGGATAGTTATTTAACATTTATTGAAGTTTATAATAAAGTTTTTTTATTTGATTTTGCCAACTGAGTCTGGTTCAGCAAACGTTAAAGGAAAGAAAAAATAAATTTTTGAAAACAAAAAAAATAGTTCCGACTTTCAGTTACTTCTCTCGTGTTTAACCACTTTAAACTTCAATGAAGATATTTGTCGTTGATTTGCAATAATATTTTCTCTGCTCTTTCGCAAAAAAAAAAGAAAAACAGCAACGCAAAAACTAAACTGTAAAGTTCATGACATTTGAATTGTCAACATGATTAAAAAAAAAATCCTTTTATCTTGTTGTCTTGTATACCGTCGGATGTAATACTAATCACAACGGCAACTGCTGCAGAATTAACGAAAAACTAAAACTATTTAAGCCAACTGCCAGTCACTATGGCATTTCAAAGTATTTCACTTTAAACACCAACCAACAGTCATTTATAGTTTTCCAAACAGCAGAAATGTGTATTAAAATCAATTTAATAAAAACATTTATCATTAAAATACTTGTCTCTAAAAACTGTTAACGAATACGACTTAATTTAAATAAACTTTAGTTTGTAAAAAGGAACAAAAAAAACTCAAAACACTTTAAAACTTTAATTTCTAATTGATAGTTTTTGTAAAACACTCGACGTACGAGGGTAGCTTAATGTAAATATAAATTTTTAAAATGTTTTTCTTTACATCAGTTTTCCCTGATTAAAGATTCTCAGTGTTTCAATTAAATAAATAAGCATTTCACAAATTAGAAAGAGCTACAGTTTGGCAGTCATTAGAAAAGAAAGATCAAGGTATATTTATCTTAATAGGTAGTGTCGTCCGCCCAGCTGATTTAGTAGTTCGACAGGTCAAAAGTTGTATGTGTTCAGAAATTTTATAGTGTAGAAGTGAGAAAGCAATAAAACACATACACGCCTTCTCAATTTTCTTATATGTTTTTTGACATTTCGAACTACAAAGCAACAACAAAATGCCATGTTGTTCTTGTATTGTTGTATTTGTTGTAGGGACGCCACTACCTAGTAAAATAAATATACCTTGAGAAAGATGTATCGGTATGTATAAAATCTTGCTATTTTTTAAGCTTCAAAGTAAATTTATATAGGTTTGCTTCCAATCAAACATATTGCCAGGTTATTCCATATTTAAAATTATGTTTTTCGCCTCCTCTAGAAACTTTAGCCTGGCCTATACCCACGTATAGGAAGCCAGTATTTTAAAATTAATTAACTTAAATTGAGTTTTGTAAGCTACTCCACTAATGTACAACTTTTAGTTTAAAATGTTTTTAGGTTATGGACCATATGTAGGACTATATGCGCACAATAATAACTGTATCGCAATACGGCTATTCAAGGCAGACTAAATTAATCAATGCTAGAATGAGAAGAAAAATACTCAAAGGCCGGTAAAGGCCAGTATTCACTATCCTATACAATCGTACGATTCAATAGAAAAAAGTAAATCTGACAGAATGCTGTCCTAATTAAAAAATCGTTCCAAAATGCCGTTGTAGATGCCACACTATCATACGAAACAAGATTTTGCAACTCTGATCGCATGGAAAAATACTATTTTATGATCTTTTTTAGAAGATTATCAAATAGAGCAGACTAAAGACCTGTCACTGCAGACCTATCAAAAAGTCTGTCACACACATACATTTCTAATCCACACTATCATACTTTTTAGTACATATGCTGTTTTTCACAGATCGTACGACTGAGTATGATAGTGAATCATGACCTTACACAATCGTAGGAGAGTGAATCTTTTTGTGATTGAATAAAAAAAAAAATCTGACAGAATTCTTTCCAAGTGAAAAAATCCTTTCAAAATGGCGTTGACAAGAAGAAGACTTTGATCGCAAGAAAGAAAATATTTTATGAATTTTTTCAAAAGTTTATTAAATCGTACAGAACTGTCAAAAATGTTGACACACACAAACATTTCTAATCTGCACACTATCACATTTTTTGAGCACACATGCCATTTTTGATAGACCGAACGATTGAATATGATTGTGAATTATGACCTTAAGCATTGTTTATCCATCCAGAGCAACTTTACGACTATAACTTGTCTTATTTATAAATCTATACTACAGGGGTTGGCACTCGAAGTGTCGCACTATTGTCAATTCGTTTTTATCTGAAAAGCATTTTAAATTAGAAGAAGAAAGGTATAGCCATAGATTCTATCCGAGGTGGCTTTCGACACTTCACATATGTATATGGCCTGACTAGATCATATGGAAAAATCCATTGTGTTTGGAAAATAATGGCCATTGTTTTGACGAAATGAAGCTATAATTTTTTTTTTAGGAATCGAACCCGCAACCCCCAGACTGATAGACTAGCACGCTACCAATCAGTCTATTGAGGCACAAAAAAAAACATTAAAATGTTAGGTTTAACGGGCTGTATAGAATAGTAGCGAGTCGAGGTGACTCGGTGGACTAGTAAGTAGTGTGCTAGTCTATCAGTTACGGGATGTGGGTTCGATTCCCACTAAATACTCTTCGCTACAAGTTGGCAAGAAGACCAAGTAGTATTTTGGATATAATTTGGGTGCCTAAAAATGGTTAACAGCGTTAGTGAGAGGTCACAGACTGTCAAGTGTTATCTGGCCAAGTTAAAAATCGATGTAAGACGCTACTCGCAGACTGGAAATAGGCTAACATAAAAAGGATTTGGACCACGGTCAGACACATATTAAATGGAGATTCTGTGGAGACCTTAGCCTTAAGCAAATGTTAGCAATTACCATAGACTCTGTGATGAGAAAGAACGTCGTCCTGTATCAGTCGCTAATCTCTAACCTCTACAGTCGAGAGTAAAAGGCTAGCGACAGCACAAGACTCAATAAATTAAGGTATTCGGAAATTTCCTGTCGGATACCAAGAATCATTGAGGAATGAAGGCAGGTCGAAAAGGGACCCATGAATTTAGTGGTCTTCTTCAGTATCCCCCCTTGATTCATCTTGTTATCACGGCTCAAACAATCGCTGATATAGGCGTTCGATTTCGCAGAGCCGCTCCTTTGATTTGCACTTTAACCCAAAATAGTAAGTGTTTTAAACCTTTTGATGGGGCTTTTGAAAAAAATGAGTGCGTTTTCATTAGCCGTTTTTTGCTAAAGCAGCTTCGAGAGCCGACTCCTATCCTATCTATACATATAATAAAATTGTTACGGGACCGTTTCTGTACATGAAATATTTTGTGGAAACTTTGTTGTTAGTGCAGACAATTCAATCAAGACATTTTTTTCCATTAAAACATCTCATATTCAAGAGCAAATAGAGATTAAATGGTAAAAGTAATCAATTTTACCGATTTAATGGTAACGAAAACTTGGCAGCACCTTTTATTTTTTTTTGTAAGCGCGGAATCTTTAGGCACTATTTACAGAACTCTAAAATAATTTTAGAATTTTATATAAATTTTAGAATTTTATATAAACCTTAAATTCCTGAGTTCCCAGGGATGGGTACCTTTGCATAAAGTAAATACATAAACCATATTTGAAGGACTATAAAAGTAAGAGTCTTAAAATTTAGAGTGGGTTTCTTTAAAAAAATATTGTAAGCATGCTGACGAAGTGGCGGAATTAGTTATATAAACTGTAATTGGTAACAGATGGTATTCCATTTCCATTAATTATCCTAGGACACGCTACAGCAGGTTAATCACCTACTTATCACCTACTACGCTAGAACAACAACCTATTAACAAAACTGCCACAAAGCAAAATAACAACAGATTGAATCTTTCGGCAACAGCTTTGACACACGAGAACAGAAGACGCGAAAACAGCTGCTGCCACAAATCGTGTAAGATTCAGATGCTTTTTGGCAGCCATATGCTCCCAAGAGGGGTAATGGAAAAAAATGGTAACAATGCAAATAGTTACTCTCGTACATTTGTACTTGTGTAAGCGTATATACGAGTATGCTTGTATTAAAATGTGCTAAAAATTCGCAAAAACTTTTAATGAATTTTGAATTTTGAAAATACATAAACTAGCAAGTCTTGGCTTGTATTAAGTTTTAATGGAAATATATAGTGTTGATATTAGCAAAACTTTCGGTTTTTTTTACACTCACATACTAATGTATGTAACTGTGTATGTGTATGCATTGTAGTTTGCAATTGTGCAGGTTACTAACTTTGTAGTTGTAAAGTGCACATTTACCATTAATGTAATGTTTCAGATTTTCCTTAAAGTTACTGGGGTTCTTTTTTATGACACCTAAAAGTATGCTTAACGTTGTGTCAAATAGCATTAGCCAAAGTGCAAACTTAAAAAAATTAAATTTAAACATTTTATTTTTTTGTAGTGTAGACACTTGAAAGAACTTTGTTAATGTCAATTTAATTACTCGTCATTGCATAACTAATGGGATAGATATATCTAAGCTGGAATTTACTATCCGCTACGGTAAATCTATACATATAATAAATTAGTAACTCATTTCCTGTCTGTCTTTCTTTATTTGTGTTCGCATCACGTAAAAACTACTACATGGATTTGAACAAAATTTTGTGAGGAGGTACCCTGGTATCCTGATTCCAATATAGAATAGTTTTTTTTCCCAAAAAAAAAAAATCGTATTTCCAAGAGAAAGTGAAGAAAAAGTAGTAAAAGTACACCGACTTTTTTTTTACCGATTTAAAGGTACTGCATACTTTAAGGCATATTTTATATATTTTAAGCAATGTTGCGCAACAGAGGGCAGTGTTTTAAAGTAATGAGTAACTCATTTCCAGTCTGCCTTTTACAGAGCTTTAGAATATTTTTTAGAATTTTAAAATTGTATATCAATTTTAGAATTTTATTTAGGGATGGGTACCTTTATATAGTAATAGATAGTAAATATATAGAATTTAAAATTTTGGTATGTATTATTTTCAAAGCAAAATTGGTCAAAATATTATCTGGACGCACACAATGTGTGTGCGTTTGAAAATTAAATTTAATTAGTATTTAAGGTTACGTTCTTAAAGACTGAAACCGCAATCCTATTTTTTTAGCTACAATGTCTGTCCGTCTGGCAGCGATTTCAATCTTTGGAACCGTGAATGATAGACACTTGGATTTTTCATAAAAGTTATATTACTATGGGCGCTAATCCATTAAAGGGTGTTCTGATAGTGACGTAGATTTCAAGTATGTAAGAGGCCTGTAAGAGGCAGACGCTTGAAATTTACACAGAATTTTTAAAACTATGTTCGCTATAATAACAAGTATGGGATATAAAACTATGAATTAAAGGGTGTACCGATATTAATGCGATTTTTACGTAGTTCGCTTTATTTTTAAAATGTAGTAGGTAAAATCTGCAAATTTCAAAGCAATATTGCCATGGTTGTTATAACAACAAAAAACTAAAAACTAAAAATTAAAGGGTATTCCAATATTGACTTGATTTTCATGAATACGGCCTTACTTTTTAACCGTAATATATAGACATTTCAGATTTAGACAGAGTATGTAAAATTATGTTGTTAACAACAATAAATATAAAAAGGAAAAATTAAAGGGTGTTGTGAAAGTGCAATAATTTAACGAATACGATCTTATGTTTGAACCGGATTTGTCAACCAGAAAATGTAAATATTTTTTCGCTATATTTAAAAAATTTATCTGTTTGTAAAAATTTGTCCGCTAGAACAATAAGGACAAAAAATTAAATTAAAAATTATAGGGTGTTACATAGTGACACTATTTTAAAATTAAGAAAAATTTAAGGGTGTGTCTAGAAGTGAGGATTTTGCCTTATTTTGTAAACGTTGTACTCTGACACTAAAAATTTACACAGGATATTAAATACTATTAACGCTATAATACCTATAGTAAGTATAAAAAATAATTAAAAGCTAAAGGGTGGCCCTATAATATACGTGATTGTGACATATATACCTTTTGAACCGTAACAAGCAGATATTTCAAATGTTTTAAATCAAGTAACAAAAATATAAAATTAAATATTGCAGGGTGCCCCACCCTGACAAATTGAAATATTGTAGTTGTAATACGGAACCCTACGTTCGTGAGTCTAACTCGCCCTTGACTAATACAGCTGATTTTCAATAGTGAAGTTATAGATAGATGTTGTACATGCCATGCCGTAGCCATTGTTTACATCAGATATGGGGAGATTCAATTACATTTCAATTACAATTAAATTACAAGTAATGTGTAATTGCATATTCTCAATTACACATTTCAATTACAACTACTTGTAATTGAAAATTTTCAATTATAAATTATACGTAATGGTAATTAAGCAATAATCTTACTTTCAATTGAAAAGAATTCTATTATATTCCCTAAAATTTTCAATTATTCTATTATATTCCCTAAAATTTTCCATCAAATATATTTATAATTGATTTTTTTCAATTACAATTACATGTAATTTGCAATTAAAAATTTCCAATTACAAATTACAAGTAAGCGTAATTGTAATTTTTCAATTGCATATGACATGTAATTTGTGATTTAAAAAATCACAATTACAATTACAAATAGTGGAATGTAATTGTAATTAAAAAATTTCAATTACAGTTATATATATTTGCATAATTGCATATGTAATTAATTACAAACTGTAATTAACATTCCCCAAGTCCAATTTAAATACTTAACAATACTTTACAATTACTGAAAAATCCATAGGTTGTGCATTGAACAATTGACTTTCCCTGGTATTAATATTATTACACAGCTTGGTAGTGCGCTATTCTATTAGTCTTAAGGGTTGCGGGTTCGATTCCCTACAAAGACTCTGGGTGTTTTCTACAGACAAGCCAAGAGCAGCTTCGCAAATAGTGTTGTCTTGATAAAAGTTGAAGTAAAATAAAAATCATATAAAAATAATGATTAAACATGGCCATGCGTGTTCATATTAAAGGTTCGATATAAAACAAGTGTTAACAAAAAAGAAAGAAAAATTTTTTAAAATAAAATTCAATCACAAAACAATGATCATATTGAAAAATAAAAAAAGCAGGTACTTGAAAAATTATAAAATGGTTTAAATATTATGCTGTTAAGAACTTCAATTAATCTATAAAAAAATGATTTTTTTTTTAGTTTTATACAAGTATATTTCAAGTACTGCATACCAATATTAAGTAGTATAAAAATTAGTTTATCAAAAAAAAAACAAAAAAGTTTAGTTGTACAGAAAGTAGATACGAGAAGAACTTTTGCACGACTTAAGTAGCACATCCAATTAAACATTTAAAAATACACTTGACAAGTGTATCATTTACGAGCTATCCTTTTTTTTATAGATATTTTGCATAGTCAAACCATTTACACTTGCCATCTATAGTAGTTTATACCCCGTTTAAGTGATTGGTTGTATTTGTGTAATGCTTTCAATTTAATTTCTCTCTTCATTATAAATATATCAACCTACACATTCAGTTAATTTATCTCTAATACACTTAGTTATGTACATTCGTTTATTTATTTAAAAATAAGTTTAAATTTGTATTTGATAAATGTAAGTATTTCTAACTACAAGGAAAAAGATAAAATATTAGGTAAATAAGTGTTCCTATAAAATCTGGACGCTCTCTCCTATGAATTGTAGGGGCACTAAAAGCTTCAAAAGTATTCTATTCATTACAAATGTAACGTAATTTAATACAATTTTCAAATGATTTTCTTTAAGTTTGAAATAAATACTCTGTTTGGTGAAAGAGATTTTAGAAAAAATTGCGAGAAATTTAATAGTTATAGATAGCAAAATCTTTTAAAATGATCAAAACAATGTTTTGCAATTTTTAAAATAATATTTAAAAAAAACTGAGTATGTAACAGAAAAAAGAAAATAGTTACAAAAGGCATAAAGAGCATATACTCTGCTCTGGATCCTGCTTACAAATTAAACGAAACGTCATATTTGTGTATGGGTTACTGCGAGAATATCTTATCATTTAGAGCCTAAACCGAATAAAAAATGTAAATGGAAACGTACGATTTTAGACTGTGAAGGCGCTAAATTTAAGTAAATACATCGGACTAACACATATGTATACAATATTTACGTTTGCTTTGAAATTATCATAAATAAGTTTTTTAGGTAGTTAACAACACTTATTTTTGTACGTAAAAATATACAACAGAATATACAACATTTATTTTCTTTGATTATTTTCGTGAGTTTTTATTCTCTTGTTGATATTTGCTTAAGTTTCCAATTTTTAATGACTGACCATTTACAGCATCTGTTTAGTTACAGAAATACACGGCAAAACTCTTTTTAAAGCTTGCCGCCTGCAGTATCTATTATAGAAATTCCTAAGAGTCCATGCGTCTTATTTTATGTTCATCCTAATGGTATGCAATACATTTTTCTGCAGTCAAATTTTAATTTTATAATTTAATATTTAACATCATTTTTATACCTGTCAGAGAAGACCGTCATTACTGGTTGCTTATTCGGTTTAATAATGATGTGCTCGTCAACTGTTCAAAAAAAAAAAAAAAAAAAAGCCGCTGACGACGGTCTTTCGGTTCCGCCTGTAAAAGGCGGTCAGATAACGAAATTTTAATTTTTTCAATATAAAATAAAAAAATATATATTTTTTTAACTCGAAAACAAATCGGACTCAAGAGCAAACAATCGTCGGAACCCCGTATTTTTTTTCCAGTTGAACTGTGTTTTCGGTATATCCAGTACAAAGCGGACGTTTTTACTTGGTATGCTGGTAATTTCAATGATTAGCAAAAAAAAAAAGAAGAGCAAAAAATAATTTTCTGGTCTGTCGATCACACCTGGTAAATTTCATTCATTTTGTTATGGGCTGAACAACAGATTTGTTACATAACAAATCTATAATTTCCGATCTCCATTTCTTTTTGCTTAATTAACTAAAAATTGTGCCTTGACGTTGTTCACTAATCATTTTTGTTTAATATATATTGGCGATTTTTTATTTACAGCGATTCGATTAAATTTACCTTTTGTGATTTATTAAAATTCAAAGATAAATCTAATAAAAAACTATTTTGGCAATATAAGATTTTCCCACCATTGTTCGAAAGATAGACGTAGAAAAAGTCTGACAACCCTGTGGAGAAAAACTCTTTTAGTATTTACTAGCTGACCTGCTTTCAAATGGAAAAGACTTACGTATATCAATTGCTCGTATTGAAACTAATGGCCGTGAGTTCACACAAAACTAATCTTATGTGAAATTTATTTTTCTTGCCTTATTTTGTATGAAAAGGATCAGGATGTCAGGATCAAGGAGATGGACATAGAAATGGACGTGGACAATTTTTCCATAAAAAACTTTTGTTACTATTATTGCAAATATTTATTAAAAATATTAGTCAAATCGGTCCAGGCGTTTATGAATTATATATATATATATATATATATATATATATAAAATAAATGGGCGTGGTCAATTTTTCTTTCCGTTAAAACTTAAATTGGATTACTACGAATATTAAAAAAAAAATAGACAAATCGGTCGTCATTCCTCGATCTTAACAGTGGACGTGATCAATTTTTCTTTCCGTAAAAAGCTAAGTTGGGTTATGATGAAGATTTGAAAAAAAATTGCCCAAAGCGTTCAACCGTTCTTAAGTGTTGCGATTACCAACGAACGACATTTGATTTTTATTTATATAGTTTTTATACTAACACTTCTTTCAATATCGAAAGTTTTTAAAAATGTGTCTGGAATTCAAATGAACAGTTCTTTAAAAAGTTTTTATTACCGCTTTAGTTACTTAATACAACAATTTCTGACATTAATTAAGTGCTTGGAAAAATTGTTTTTTAGTTCTTATACGAAAACTACTTGAAAAAAAATAAAAGCATTAAAAAATATTAAGTATAATTTTATACTTTATGTTTATAAAGTGCTACACACAAAGTTTATTTATTATCTCTCAAATATATTTTGCATTTAAACACTTAAAATATTTTTTTTATTAAAAAATCTAAGTTCTGATGCATTAGAGGTACAGTGAAACAGAATGAAAAAAATATGTTTAAATTTTTGAAAACAGGAAATATAAGATTTTCGATTTTTTTTAATTAATATTTATTCCTAACAATTTCAAACAATTTCTGACATTAATTAAGTACTTGAAAAATATTTTTTTTAGTTTTTATACGAAAACTACTTGAAAAAAATATAAAAGCATTAAAAAATATTAAGTATAATTTTATACTTTATGTATATTAAGTGCTACACACATAGTTTATTTATTATCTCTCAAATATATTTTGCATTGTAACAGTTACAAAGAATTTGTTTTATTACAAAACTTAGTTCTGATAAATTAGGGGTACAGTGGAACAGAATGAACAAAATGTTTAAATATTTGATTGCACAAAAAACAGGAAATATAAGAAATTAAATTTTTTTCCAAAAATTTAACATCTATTCCTAACGTTTTAAGTTTGCTTTTGCCTTTTTTAGATCGATAAGTAAGTTCTATGGCTTTTGATCGATTCATCATCTACCAGGAGATTCTAGAGAGTTGGCTTATTAGGTGGAACACCGGTACAAGAGGCAGGTGGACTTCAAGGCTCATCCCAGATATAAAAAAGTGGGTAAATAGACGACACGGAAATGTTAATTACTATTTGACCCAAATGTTGTCAGGTCATGGATACTTCCGGTAATATCTTCACAGAATGAATATATGCGACCCTCCCTATTGCCTTTAAGAAAATGAAGACGTAACAGATGATGCAGAGCATACCTTCTTCAAGTGTTTCCGCTGGTCAGAAAATATTATCGATAGCATGATAGCAGAAGAAAATAACTGGCGAGCGGTCGCAAAATATTGCGAAACAAACTTGCGTACCAAGAAAGCAGATCTGGACGCCGCAGAAAGGGGAATAAAGACAGGTACAAGGGTAACCGAAAAATTGAATGCAGACTAGATTAACTGCTACAGGACTAAGCGAAATCGAACGTCGATATCCTGCTGAAAAAGAGCGGAGCCTGGACCCAGGCGAACAAGATGAAGGTTTAAGGCCGAGCAGGGAACCACCCCGAAGTAATGCGCAAGCGGTCCCGGAGTGGATTTCATTCCCAACAGCTAACAAGGGGGTTTTTTAGTCGGTACTCCACACTTGTGGCAAGCCCGACACATCCACGTATGGTGACGACCATGCGTGTAGTGCGTAAATGCATTTTTACCTCCTTACCGCGAAAAAAAAATCATCTACCAATTGCCGCTAAAAAGATAAAGCCATCTACATCAAAATCGTGTCTTTTGGAAGCTCCGATAATTTATCACATGATAAAAGAAGTTGTTTTAATTTTAAACCGGAAATTTTGTTGAATAGTGACTCATCTTCGAAATCATATGGTTGCTCAAAGTAATTAAACAAAAAAATATTAACCAAAAAAATATTTGTTGGTTAATTAAAAGAAATTATTTTTTAACTGGACAAATTGTATTTTAGCTTTCTTTAGCTGGTAACTGGATACATAAGTAGACAATCCAGGCCATCCAGCAACCCTAAAGGTATGCCCCAATTCGGCTCAAGTTATCTACCAACAATTTTACACAAAACTAATATTATTTAATTGGAGTATTGTATACTGTGCTGACACAGAGACGTATTGGTGCGGGTTTCGGAGTTTTTTTTTCTGGGGAACATAACCGCTAAAATTGTTGGTGAATTTTTTGTGATAAAATACCATATTGACAACGGCCTTACGTTATTCACTAACAGTTAATCCCTCTTTGCAGCATTGTAGTACACTGGTCTTAAAAGACATTGGTGTGTCACTTTACAGTGCATAAAAAGAGGCGTAAAGGTGTGGGCTTTCGAGCTTTATCTAGGGACCATAACTTCTTTATATCCCCCTCACAGTAGCTTCTGGCGATAAAAGAGTTGGCGTATTATTGGAGATGGAATGAAATTTAGACAACTCGCCACTCTCCACTCGCCTTAATAAACGTGTGTGTGCCACTGTTCTGAAAACGGATAGGAAACCGAATAGAAGTTTTGCTGATAGAGACTACTGCAAAATTTTCGTACTTCTGTTCGAACGTGAGGTGTACTACCTTTTCACTTTTGATGATTAATAATGGTTTATTTATCATCGGACGATTTCTGCTATATTTACCAAGATGTGGAGGGACTAAATCTGGACCAATTCTCACGAAATATTATGCGACAATTTTTAGGGTTCCATACGCAAAGAGTAAAAATATAACACTGATAAAATCACTGCTGAGTCTATCCGTTTGGTACAGGCCTATATTTCTTGAACGCTTATATGTATGCAGACACATGTATTTTTTCACATAAGGTGTGACAGCTATAACAACAAATAAATAATAAAAATAATGTCAGAGATCAATTAATAACATTAAAACTGAATAATTATATTATTAAATTTTTATTGCAGACAAATGAATTGCATACCTTTAGGGTGAAATATTAACAAGAAAATAAAGCAGTGATGTGTGTTGTTGTGTTGATATTGTGTTTTTTTGCTTTTAAACTTTATGTGAGTAAAAATAATGGCCAAAAATCAAACGAAATATTTGGTCAGTATGAATTATCTTATTGGCACTATTAATGTAAACTTTAATATTCTACTTTGGTATGGAACCCTTCGTTTTTTATTTTGCCATTTCATTCATAAAGTGCACTTCAAAGTGACTTTTGAAGTCCTCAGCGAGAAAAATATTTGTAAGGGGGGAACAGGCAATTGGGTACTGATTTAAAAAATTTTAAAAAATATGAAGCTCAGCTAACAAATTAGTCTCCATTATATTATCTTAAAAATGTCATGTCTAAATTTGTAAAATATTAACAAGCAATTGAATTTTTGAAGTTATTTTGAAGTTCTTTTTATTCTCTCTAATAATGTGATTAGTTTTAAAGAAAAAATTTGAACATTTTATTTTAAACCCTAGCAGAATGTAACACATTTTTTAAATCGCTACTTCCGTCTTCAGCATTCTTCTCTCCATCTATAAGGTGGTTTAATTTCCAAGGGGCGATTTTGATTTTGAATAAAACACATATTATTTAGGAAATGATTGTCTTGAATTGTTGTTGGCTTATCGACGTACATCTTTTCTTTAAAATAACTCCAAAGAAAGAAGTCCAACGATATCAAAACACATGATTTTATCGGCCAATTAACATCGCCACCACGTGAGATAACACGGCCATTGAATTTGTCGCGCAAAAGAGCTATTGCTTCGTTAGCTGTGTGGCAAGTGGCACCGTCCTGTTGAAACCACATATCGTCCACATACATATCTTCTGATTCGGGCCATAAAAAGTTCGTTATCATCTCACGATAGCGAACACCATTCACAGTAACTGCCTGACCGGCCTCATTTTGGAAAAAATACAGCCCGATGATGCCGCCAGCCCATAAACCGCACCAAACAGTCACTCTTTGTAGGTGCATTGGTTTTTCGACAATCACTCTTGGATTATCATTCGCCCAAATGTTTCAATTATTAACGAATCCACTGAGATGAAAATGTGCCTCATCACTGAAGATGATTTTCTTTGAAAAATCAGGCCTATTATCATAATAAGCTTGAATAATTTTAACGCGTTGCTCGATTGTGCATCTTTCCATGGTTCACATTGAGTTAGTCTGAAATTGAGAAACGTCAAATTAAATGCAGAAAAAAACTTGACGTTTAGGTGTGGTTCACATTCAACATCGGCTCTTAAAATTTAACCACCCGATATATACATTTGGTAGTGATTAATTGTAAATATCATTTGTTTAACCAACAAAACTCAGATAAAGTAATACGAGAAATATTGTATTCAATGATCTATTGTGAGTTGGTGAGAATAAAGTCTACCACCACCTAGATCTTTCCTCTTGTTTGATATTTTTATTAAATACTAGCTGTGCCCACCATTTTGTCAGCGTCCTTGCAATATTTTGTTCGATTTTGCTTTGATTTTCTTTATATAAAGGTTCTCATTCTCACGAAAATAATTGCCGCTTTAAACTATGCATATCGGTTAGTGCCTCAGTAATGTTTTATATATTACGTTATAAAACAGCACCATCTGCCGTATTAAAGTAAACATATCCGGTTAGTGCTTCAGTTATGGCTTATGTATTTACCTTATATTTCTATAAAGGGGCTCATCCTTAGTAAAATAACTGCGAAATAAGATATTTTTGGGGAAAAAAATTATCCTATATTGAAAACAGCATACTAAGGTACCCCCTCATGTAATCTTGTTAAAATCCATCCAGTAGCTTTTACGTGATGCGAACACAAAAAAAGAAAAACAGAGAGACCGACAGGAAATGAGTTACTATTTTAATGTATGGATAGATTTACCACCTTTTATTTGCTGTTGCTTCAACCAACCAATAAAGGTTAGCATTGTGAGAAACTTTTATTTATTTATTTTGCCTTTGTTCTTTCTTTCAACTTAGAGAGAATAAAACGAACTTAAGCCTTACTTGAAAAATTTATTCGTATGTTAATAAGGAGTTCGACTAACAAAATTTAAATATTCAAATGTAAAATATTAACAGTAAAAACTCTGGATAGGAAGTCGGACTAGAAAAGAGATTTAGCGTTAACTCCACAAGCACCCTACACTTTTCATTACATTAGAGATAAATTTTTGTAAATCACTTTTAATTTATAAAACTTTTTTTTAACATAACTTTAGGGGTTTTTGATTCAGGTCCTATCTATCGCTGCTAAACCGGTCTTTAGACTTTAATAGTTTTTTTTGTTCACATGATTATTAAAAAGTGTTTCTTATTTAATTTTTTTAGGTATAATTTTGTTTATAACGATATTTAAAATTGAAAGCCAACATAATCACTTAACTAAAATACGAGAACTTGCTCTCTCTCTCTCTCCCTTTATTTCTAACGAAGTAAAAATGCTTGTCAAAACTGATATTATAATTTATAATTCTTTCACTATTTTCTATTAAAATTAAAATAAAAAAAAAAACAGTTTTATAGGAACCAAACGCTGGCCATCATAAATAATTTATGAAGCAGGTAATTTTGTTTGGTTGCTTTGGTTGCTAAAACAAGAAATTGAGAAATAATTTTGTTTTGTGGTTGTTTTTCTTTTCATAAAAACTTTAAAGTTTCTCAAAAGCTAAGGCAAAGGAAAATATTTAGAGAAAACTTTATGATTGTTACGGTTTTCAGTTAAAAAAGTTGTTGTTCTCTGTTGAAAAAATAAAAAAAAAAACACTCGAGAAAATATTTTCCAAATAAATTAAACATTTTTTGTGCATTGTTTTTTGGAAACAACTGCAACTGTAACACAAGCAAAAAAAAAAAAAGTTGTATATGTATTTACTCTTACCAATGACACAAAACACGACTTTTACAAGTAAATGAAAACAAAAGGACAAAACCCACTCTTGCCATGCCACCACCCAAGCAACCAACCAACGAAAACAGGGAACACAGCACACTAGCGCATAAAGGAAGAAAAAAAAAAAAATACAAACAAACAGTTGTTAGTTTGTCCTGACATTTGGATAAAGAGTTGGCAGGGCTAGCAGGAAGCGGGTATTTTTGGAGGACATGAAACAAGTTTAAGTATCTGTTGTTAAACTCGTAAAACAACTTATAAAGTGTGGCTGGCTTAGTGCCTTCTAACGTGTTTGTTACTGTAGTGTGTTAGTGTGTGTGAGTGTTTATATGTAAATTTGTGTCATAAAGGTGTTCTTTAGAACACTTCAAGTACTGGCAAAGTGTACACCTGGTGTCTTGTATATTTTACATTCAAATTTATTTATGTGCAAATGAATTTATTTCGTTAGTGAAGGTGTAGGTGTCTGTGTAAGTGTTTCCTACTGCATCTTTTATGCAACAATGCAGCCAAGATTTATTTAAATAAAATTCAAGTGCTTTACAATCGTACGAGCCACACACAACGAATACATGAAAGAAACGGCAAAATCCGAAATAAAAAATATAAACTTGAACCTTGTGAAATTTAAAAAAAAATGCGCGCAAACAGCATTAAAATTTACACAGAAAAGTGTTTTTGTTTTTTTTTACTCTGCAATTGTTGTATTGTGTTTTTTTACCTTTTAATAGGAACCAGATATGTTGAGATTTTTGCATGCAGATACTTAAGTTTCTTTTCGTTACACTTTTGGGTACAAAGCACCTGTTTTTCTGGTAAAATGTTAAGTAGTTCGTGTACCGTGTGATATAAAAACAGTAAGTTTACCTAGAAATTTAATTTAACACAAAACACTTTTCAAAGGGTTTCCTTCTTTAGTTGGTTTTCGGAGAGGAATACCTTTTTCAGTTTTAAATAACGTCTACCTAAAATTGATTATTTATTGATTATTGATATCCGACAAACTTACACTAATATCCATAATGATGATACGGAACCCTCATCTAAACGGTGGGGTATCCCAACACAAAATCTTAACAACGTCGGATAGATCTTCAGAGGCAAGTGATCTGATAGTAAAGAGTGATTTTTTAAGAGCTTGAGAACTTTTTTTTTAAAAAAAACGCATAAAATTTGCAAAATCTCATCGGTTCTTTATTTGAAACGTTAGATTGGTCCATGACATTTACTTTTTGAAGATAATTTCATTTAAATGTTGACCGTGGCTGCGTCTTAGGTGGTCCATTCGGAAAGTCCAATTTGGGGCAACTTTTTCGAGCATTTCGGCCGGAATAGCCCGAATTTCTTCGGAAATGTTGTCTTCCAAAGCTGGAATAGTTGCTGGCTTATTTCTGTAGACTTTAGACTTGACTTAGCCCCACAAAAAATAGTCTAAAGGCGTCAAATCGCATAATCTTGGTGACCAACTTACCGGTCCATTTCTTGAGATGAATTGTTCTCCGAAGTTTTCCCTCAAAATGGCCATAGAATCGCGAGCTGTGTGGCATGTAGCGCCATCTTGTTGAAACCACATGTCAACCAAGTTCAGTTGTTCCATTTTTGGCAACAAAAAGTTTGTTAGCATCGAACGATAGCGATCGCCATTCACCGTAACGTTGCGTCCAACAGCATCTTTGAAAAAATACGGTCCAATGATTCCACCAGCGTACAAACCACACCAAACAGTGCATTTTTCGGGATGCATGGGCAGTTCTTGAACGGCTTCTGGTTGCTCTTCACTCCAAATGCGGCAATTTTGCTTATTTACGTAGCCATTCAACCAGAAATGAGCCTCATCGCTGAACAAAATTTGTCACATTTGAACATTTCGAACCGAACACTGATTTTGGTAATAAAATTCAATGATTTGCAAGCGTTGCTCGTTAGTAAGTCTATTCATGATGAAATGTCAAAGCATACTGAGCATCTTTCTCTTTGGCACCATGTCTGAAATCTCACGTGATCTGTCAAATACTAATGCATGAAAATCCTAACCTCAAAAAAATCACCCATTATTTATAAGATTTCTCTTTATTCTATGGTAGTGATAGGAGGAAGCTTTTTACATCCTCCTCATACACATTATGAAAATTGCTGTAGAAGTCGCTACCTCTTCCTTACCTCTGCGCATATTAAAGGCTGTTTTAGACTACAATAGAAGTATTATTACTTTTGAGGAAACTGAAACCCTGACATGGTAAGTTGTTATTGTTTTTTTTTTAAACTTTAAACAGCGATCAGAGTTGTATTTTATTCATAAGTATTAACACTTGTATTATGGTGTGAAACGCCCTTTAGTGATACAGTGTGATGTTAATACGATACTCGGCTGTTTACTCGAAAGAGAAAGATCCTTAATGAAAGTCAGTGTGTCAAGGAGTTATATAGGCGTTACTATGGAAGGAACTTACTAATGGAGAACCACATCAGCATTTTTACTGACTGACGGTAGAGCAGGAGCGGGTGTATACTCAGCTGAGCTGAACTTGTCCTATAACCTGCGTTAGGAGGAGTACGTCCCTGTTTGCCAAGCGAAATTGCTTGGATTGCTGCATGAGTTGGATCACCTGTTGGAATGTCGGGTGCCTGAAAGAAAGGTTCTCATTGCACTTCACAACCAGTCGGTTATGAAACGAATGAGGCAGTTAAACGTGTACTACAAACTGCTGGAAATGTGATTTAAAACTTAACAGATGCCTCGGTTAATGAGATAACATTGTTGTGGGTTGAGAGATCCATGGGCTCTCACTAGCAAAAAGGAGATTTGCTGTAAATTTAAGAATCCAGAGTAGCGCTAGGTATTGGCATAATGGGAGCCTAGTTCCTACAAAGGTGTATGCAGACTCAAATGGTGCTCAAAGAGCCCATGGGAAGGAAGGCCAGTAATGTGCTCAGATATAACAGAAGTACCTTAAGCTTCATAACTGCTTTGGTGACAGGTAATGGAAACTTCAAGAACCATCTAGCCAAGATGAAAATCGAAGAGACTTAGGACCACTGCTAGAAGCTTGTTACATGTGGATGTCGTTGGGGACCTGAGCATTAAGTAGATGCTAGCAAATACTAGAGACTTCGTGATGATAAAGAAGGATGACAGTTACCACTCAATAGTCTGAAATCATAAAGTCAAGATGCAAGGCTGGTTGTAGCACGTAATTCAATGAAAGTAAGTTTGCCGTAAATTACATTTCGGTTGCCTATAATCATTGAGAATGGAGGGGGATCGAAAAGGGACCCATTAAGAAAGTGGTCTGCTTTATTATTCCCCCTACAATAATAATAATGATGTTAAAACACACTTCATTACCGCTCACATTTAATTGAGACTACATTTGTGTGGCAATTCTATAGTAATGCCAAGTGGAATATCTTCTATCTCTTCCTCTTTAGTCATGCACCTACACTAGAGCATTGGTATACCCACGCTTTTCCATCCCTTGGTACTCACTTATAGTTAATCCGTTGTAGTTTCCCAAAACCTAAAATATTTTAATGTTAAACTACTCAGCCGTTATTTTAGGAAGTAGTCGAAGATTTTCTCGGCCTTAGAAAAGAAAAAATTTGAGATTCGACCGACTGAGTTTATATTTACGAAAATTGTCAAATGGCATTCTCTTTCAATCCATTCGCTACATTTTTTATCACCGAAAGCCCTGTCTGAAAAAATCCTCATATTAGTTCCCTGTGATTTGAAGCCGTCCGTATAAAAGAAACGCTTTCTTCTAGTTCCAGTAGTAAATTTAAAGCTGAATTGAACGCATCCGTAGGGATAGTATTTCAAAATATGTTTTCCCTTTCAAAGCACGCTATCGAACTATGGCTCCATACAAAATAGGAGTACAGAGACAGGGGCCGATTTCTCTTGCAGCTTTAAAGACTCTACTGAAATAATTGGTACCTGTGTATTCCCAAATCTATGCCCAGTATTAATAACATCTCACTTACCGCCGTTGTTCGGATGTTCCTAAAAGAAGCTTCGATATACTGGATGAGATTTTTCCAAAGCACTTACTTGGGTATTAGCAGTTTCACTTCTTCCCGTCAAAGACTCTGGGGTTTTTTTGCCGATAAGCTAAAAACTTCGCAGAGGTAGTATTGTCTTTTAGGAGAGAGAAATAAAAAAACGAAATACGAAATTTTTCCCGTCTTTAAAATATCGGGTACCTTCTCTGTTCACTGGACATACATATGTCAGTCTGATGAAGCAGATATGTAATTAACATGCAGTTATAAATTTTCCAGCCAGGCGGGTGTAATAACATCATGTCCGGAAAGCTTTTATGGCTCAAAACTTTTAATCACTCCTAGCAAGGTCGGATTATTAATTTTTTCCCTCGAATAATAAGTCAAGATGAATCCCGTACGGATTTTAACATTCAACTGTTGTTAATCTTAAGCTCTATTTCTGATGTTTTCAGCAGTAGAGATAGCCTTATCTCACCTTAAAGCCTAGCAAACAAAGCGCTATAGAGAGGCCAGTCAATTCATTTAAGATTAAGTATTCCTGAACCTTAGGAGTGTTTCTCAGCAAACTTTTTCTTTTCGATTCGATCTATCGCTAAGCGATGAAAAGGAAACTTACAGAGCTTTCAGTTTGTTATCATAACAAACGTTTTCTTAGTTGGTAAATTGGATTACAAAGCACATCTCTAGGCTGCTGCCAGTGTCATTAGTAGTAGTAGGCTTTGTCTTCCCTACAATAGACAATGCCGAAGCTATGTTGACAGTATTATCTGGTCAAGCAGGATGGTGTTATTGACACAACAGAATCGCATGATTCTAGTGGCTTGTGTGCAGCAATTTGCCACGTAAAACAACCAATCAACCAGTCTATACCTTGTCAGAAAAATAGAATCGTTTCCATTGTTCCATATATGCGACGCAAGCTGATGAAAGGGACCTTAACTTGCCAGGGGTCAAAATTGAGTTTTCAGTGTTTTTCTATAAATAACATAATTCTGGACAAACTCACAAAAATCAGTCAAAAATATACGAAATTGACGAATTTATGGCGTTTTGAAGTTTTTAGTTCATAAGTATAGTTTTGAGGTTAAAGTTGGACAACAAATTTGTGCAAATTTTCAGCTGTAAAGACTGCTTAATTAAATATGTTAAATATGAAATAAAATCTACTTTGTAGTTGATCTCAAGATATTGTTTGGTGCAACAACAGAGATGAAATTTTGTTTTGCCCCATACTGAAAATTCTACCCTGGCAAGATAAGGTCCCCTTTGTCAGCTTGCGTCACATATATTTAAGTTAGTATTCATACTAACTAGAAATCCTACAACGATCATAATAATTTTCCAGAATTTTAGATGATTAGTATTATTGCCTGCATATTTGTTTGCTGGTATATCTTTTCGTTTAGGAAATTATAAATGCTACGAAACAGAGTTTAGTACTCGTACTTTGCATATCATTAGGACACCTGTGAATACAGTTAAATTTACATTTTTTTTCCTATTGGCTGTTTGGCTAACAAAAACTTTGCTCACTTTATTAACATTTGCAGTTGTTAGTTAAGTGCAAGTGGGAAAATGTTCGCACTTGCACTTAGCTGCTACTTGCTTCTACAATTTGCAATTTTCATGAACATTTCCGACTTTTTTTTTAAATATCTTTACAATTTGTATGTTGTTTTTTTGTTTAAAGATACTAAGCACTTGTGATGCAAATGCATTCTTAATGTTTAAGTTTTATTTTTACAATTGCCATTTAAGAACATTGCTGAGAGTTAAGTAACATTTTTATAGCGTGTTATATGATATTTATTAAAACTGTGGCAATAAGGAATAAGTGCTTTAGTCGACTTAAGCAAAATTTAAGTTACTGGCACCTTTGTAATCTCCGTACTCCAAAGTACTTGTGTGCAAAGTTTCAATTGTTTTGTATGATTTTTCGGTAAGTTATAGCGAAATGACTTCCTCCATATCTTTTTTCAATGTCTAATCGCATTTGGAAAAAAGCTTGAGAAACTGCAAGCTATTTTTCCAAATCATAAAAACTTCTTTCACAACTTAACAATATTACTAGATACATATATAAGCTAAGAAGATATGATCGAGTTTCCCAGCTCTCAAAACTATTATTTAACATGTCCTTTGAAACCCTTTTAAAATGTCGGAGTTTAATTTTTCTATAAAAGATCATTTACACCAAGGAACCTGAATACTTGTTTAAAAAATTGGTATTTGCACGATCGAATAGAGGGAAGGTTGTACTAAACATCAGCTATCATTATCAAGCTTAAGATTTTCATTTTTTTTAATATGCTATATGACTTTGGAACCCACTTCCACATAATATCCAAAATTAGCAACGCAGTACCTGTTAAGAAAGCTATTTTTAATTTTTTTGACCAACAATGATGTTAAGTTTTTTTTTTGTGTTAATTATTTAATTTATATAATATTAATTTTTTAGACTCAAAGTTTATAATTCTAATGTCTAATCAGTTAAATTGTATTGTTCTTTTTTTATATTATTTATTAATCATTTATTAATATTAGAAAATTATTTTTCTTATTGTATATGCCTATTTAATGTCCAGTGCTTAATTTAGAAGATTTTATATCTTATTGCGCTGGTGACAATATTAATAAACGAACAAAAAAACTTCTTAATTGCAACGCCCGCGTACTTTTGGTAGATATAAAATGTTTTTCCAAAACATACGTTCGACTCCCATATGTACAGTTTAAAGATAAACTATTTAAAAAAAAATATTTTTAAGTTTAAAATTGCTCGCCTACAAAACTTATAAATCAGACTTAAGCACTTTTTGCTTATTTCCACAGAAATAAATATATTTTTGTTTAAAGAGCTTTTAAATTTGAATACAAATAAATTAGTCAAGTGTGAGTCAGGCTCACACACGTAGGGTTCCGTACTATCTTTAATATATAATTTTAATAGTACAAGTTTTAGATTTTTTCACGCCTTATGGGACACCCTTTAATTATTAATTATTTTTTACAGTAGAGTTTGTCTCTTTCATAATGTTTACGAGAGAAGGTACAATTTCTCAACTTCGCAGCATATAGGGAACACCCTTTCATAATTATTTATTTTACTTACCTTTTGTTACAGTAGATGTAGAATATAATCTGTGTAAATTTCAAGTGTAAACCAACCACTGTTCAAAAATAAGGTCAGAAATGCAAAATCGTGTTACTATTAAAATACCATTTAGTTTTTTGTTTTATTTTATTTTTTGCTATAGGGGACATACTCTATTATTACATACTCTGTTTAGGTTTAAAGTGTATACCCATTCCAGTTCAAAAATAAATACTTCAATTTGTGTCACCCTTTAATTTTAAATTTTTATTTTTGGTATAGAGGACATGATTTTAAATACACTATATTTACGGCTAAAAATTTTAACTCCTGAAAATCGCGTCACTATCGGAACACCATATACATTTTAGTAATTGATGTTATAGCTGCCGTGGTAATACACTTGCTATGAAAATATTAAAAGTCTACCTATTACGGTTCACAAAATAAGACCATTTATGTAAAAAAACATGTCACTGTCGGAGCACCCTTTAATTTTTACAATTTAATATAGAGGCAATAGTAATACACCTTCTGTTAAAATTTCAAGAGTTTACCTATTATGGTTTAAAAATTAGGCCAAAATCATGCAAAACACGTCACTGTCGGAACACCCGTTACTTTTTTCTATTTGTTGTAGAGCCATAACGTAAAAAACATATCACTATCGGAGCACTCTCCGATATAGAGGCCATAGTAATATACCTTCTGTAAAAATTTAAAGAGTCTATGCTGCAAAAATTTGGCCATATACAAGCAAAACATGTCTTTGTCGGAACACCCTTTAATTTATAGATTTATATTTTTTATACTTTTTTGTATATAAAACATAGTTTTAATCACTGTGCGTAAATTTTAAAAGTCTGCTTCCTAGGGTTCAAGAATTTAAGACAAATACGCGAATTACACGTTACTTTCGGAACACCCTTTAAGTTTTAGTATTTGTTATTATAGTGGCTACAATAACACAACTTCTGAAAATTTAACACTAAGATCATGTTGGTATTAAGTGTAGACTGCCCATGTTAATGTTTTTTCCATGTGTTAACATGGCTGTTAAAATATTTGTTATAAAAGCTGTTTTATAACATGACAATGGCGTTGTTGTTTTATTTTAGTTTATTAGTTATATTTTTAAATAACGCCATCTGTTGCTCAACCGTACTCTTGCCATAAGCTGTGCTATAAGCATTCAAAAAACATTGATGGAAAACAGAAATGTATGTATGTTCTAAGAGAAAATGACATAAACAAGTGTTCGCCGTCTATAGCAATGTGAACAAATTAATACTGACGCTCTGCTGGCGTTACATTTATGCCTTGCTCATCGATGACTAGTGGAGAAGGGGTGTTAAAAATAAATCACAATTTTTTTTTAACATCAATTACTTGAATTGGCAACTTTCTTATAGATAGAATTTTACACCCCGCCTACATTAGACATAAAATTATAAACATTAACACTAACATCATGTTAGTATTAAGTGTAAATTGCCCATATTAATGTTTATCCATGTCTTAACGCGGTTGTTCAAAAATTTGCTATAAAAGCTGCTTTATAACATGACAATGGCGGTGTTGTTTTTATTTTTGAACAGCGCCATCTGTTGCTCAATCGTACTATTACTATCTGCTGTGCTAGAAGTATTCAAACAATATTGATGGAAGACAGAAAATTATGTTCAAATAGAAAACGACATAAGCAAGTATTCGCCACCTATAACAACATGAACAAATTAATACCGTTGCTCTGACGGTTTTATGTTTATGTCTTGCCTAAATCGATGACAAGTGGAGACGTGGTATTCAAAATAAATCAGAGTTTCTACTTGAATTGCCAACTTTTTTATCGATAGAATTTTACACTCCGCCTACATTAGATATAGTATGATGAACATTGACATTAACATAATGTTGCTTAACGTAACAAAATTAATACAGTTGATCTGCCGGCATTATGTTTATGTCTCTCTCAAATCGATGACTAGTGGAGAGGGAGCATTATAGTAAATTGTTTTAATATTTCAATTGCATTAAATAGTTAATTCATGTTTTATTATCCACTTAATTTATTAAAACATATTTTTACTTGTTTCGTAAAGAATAAGTTTTTAAAAATGCAACTGTTTCAAGTTTTTTTTTCCTTTTTCCTGATTTATTTCTTTAGCTAAGAAAAGATAAAATCGTACAATTAAAAAAAATCACAGACATTTAGAATAGTTTTAATTTTATATCAGGGAACTCAATTGATAAGAAAACTGTTTGAAGTTTTTTATTGCGTCTCTTTGTCTTTAAGAAAATGTTGATAAAGTGTGTATAAATTTATATTTTTAAATGCAAATGTGTGCAAGAAAATGCAAAGAAAAGACAACGCAAATATGAATGAATGACTAGTAAAACCAGTAAAGTGCACACAAGAACATTAGATAAAAAAATAATGTTTCAAAGTATAAAAAAAACAGAAAATAATAAGAAGAAAAGTGCATAAAAAGATCTGATAAAGGAAAGTTTTGAAATAAAATCTAAACGAAGACAAAAGCTTAGAAGACATTAGCTTATTAGGAAAGTTTGAAAATACATTTATAAAACAAATTAGCTCACAATTGGTATTATTTTAATATCCAGGGTATAGATAAACAGTTGCTATACAGAAAAAAAAACAACGCTGGGTTATATGATATTTCTTTGCTAATAGCAGTACTAAAATCCGCTTATGTTTTTGTTTATAGTTCCATTGTAACTTCAGTATTTTTTTTTACTTATGAAGCTACACTGTCACAATATACAGGACGTGTTTTTGTTTGGGTAAAAAGTCTGGAATTTCAACCAAGGTTGCCAATGAAATAGAGGAATTTGCGAAGTAGCAAGAAACATACCACTTACAAACAGTGTTTAAAAAGCTACTAATATTTTAGCAAAAACATCGAAATATTGGCTTTTCAACTGCTAAAAGAAAAATCCACACACAAGAGCTAACCAATGCTGAACCTGACATATCAAACACTTTTCAAAAGCATCAGCTAGAAACACACGACTTACAGTGTTTAAAAAGCTACTAGTATTTTAGCAAAATCACCGCAATAATGGCTTTTCGATGGCTAAAATAGAAATCAACACACAATAACTAACCAATGCTAAACCTGACATAGCAGACACTTTTAAAAAGCAGCAAGTAGAAACACACGACTGACAAACAGTTTTTAAAAAGCTACTAGTGTTTTAGCAAAAACATCGAAATATTGGCTTTTAAAATGCTAAAAGAAAAATCTACACACAAGAGCTAACCAATGGTAAACCTGACATATCAGACACTTTTCAAAAGCATCAGCTAGAAACACACAACTTACAGTGTTTAAAAAGCTACTAGTATTTTAGCTAAATCATCGAAATATTGGCTTTTCAACTGCTAAAATAAAAATCCACACACAAGAGCTAACCAATGCTAAACTTGACATAGCAGACACTTATAAAAATTAGCAAGTAGATACACACGACTGACAAACATTGTTTAAAAAGCTACTAGTGTTTTAGCAAAATCACTGAAATAATGGCTTTTGTCTGCTAAAATAAAAATCAAAATACAATAGCTAACCAGTGCTGACATAGTGGATACTTTTTAAAAGCAGCAGCTAGAACCACACGACTTACAAACAGTGTTTAAAATGCTACTAGTATTTTAGCAAAACCACCGAAATATTGGCTTTTCAACTGCTAAAATAAAAATCCACATTTAAAAGCAGCTGCTAGAATCACACGACTTACAAACAGTGTTTAAAATGCTACTAGAATTTTAGCAAAACCACCGAAATATTGGCTTTTCAACGGCTAAAATAAAAATCAAAACACAATAGCTAACCAATGCAGAAATTTCCAAAGCACACACTTTTCAAAAGCAACAGCTAATTTAACACTCTAGTTTTTCAATGTGACATTTTAAACAGCACTAGCTGTCGATAAATTTTAAAATTCAAAAAAAGGAGTCGTAATCATAGAGTATAACAAAGAGCTCTTGTAAAGTAGGTAATAAAAATGTGGCATTAGGAAAACGAAAGTAGGCCAGCAACAATTAGTTTTTATTTGTTTAGTTCTTATTCGTGCAGCTTCTAAATCTCGTTCGTGCAGCTAGTGTCACTTGTTTGTGTGACTACTAGCTCTTGTTAGCAGAAGTACTCGTTATTTTTACAGCCAGTTGGATATTTTCATTTCTTAATTTTTGTAAATTAGTGGGTTTGTTTTTTAAATTATTTTTTTTATTAAAAAAAATTAAAAAGCTTGTAAAAATGTTGGCTATGACAAAAGGAAAGACAAAAAAATATAAAAAACATGAAAACAAATTAATAGAGGCTCCTTGATGAAGGAGGACGAAAATGGACCTATTAGGGAAGCGGTTTGCTTCGATATCGCCCTAAATTAATATAGCAAAAATAATTTTAATTTTCTAGTAGCAAAGTCAATAGCCAAATTAAAATTAATAAATTAATTATTTAGGCTTAAGTTCTTAATTATCCTATTTCTTTGATAAGTTTGTTTAAATAGAAAATTAATAACAAAAAAAAAAAAAAAAAAAAAAATTGAAACTTCCTTGTAGATAGATTCGAAGAGTGCTGATTAACTTAAGCCTAAATAATTAATTTTTTCATTTAAAAATACATAGTTCAAATAAAAATAAAATTCATATAATTTTTTATTAGGGTAATTGTCAAATCAACCAAAAAAAAAAACTGTTTTCAAATTTACCTCTTCCGATTTTATTGAAACTTTTGTTGTTTATATTCTTTGACTTTCTGCAGCCAAATATCATTTAAAAAAATTCTATCTCTTACAGTTTTTAGATATAAAGTTATTAAAATAGGAAAATACCGCTTTTTTGCATATAAGCTCGAGGATTAAATATATGCTTATTCCAGTTCTATAAGCCCTAGGAAGTTGAGTAACAGCTCATATTAAAGGGGATTTCATACGCTTTAATTTGATATTAATCATGATAAAAACAAATTTTTAATAAATTTTTTTCTTATATTTAAAAAAAGTTTTATGAAAATCTTTGAGATAGTAGTGTCTTTTAATTTTTTTTAAATTTACATATGTTTTTAAATGTGGCATGGTGAGTACACCATACAATTTTCATAGTGAGACCATGGTGGGATCAGAAGTTATATTATATTATTCAGAGAGTCAAGGAATATAAATAAGAAAAGTTTCAATAAAATCTGAAGTAGTCATTTTGAGTGCCTTGTTGATTTGACGTGGAATTACCCATTCAAATTTATCGATAATTTTTTGTAAAAATTTTATTGAAATTTTTTTGTAAAGATTTTATCGAGAATTTTTTTTTTAAAATGTTATCTATAATTTTTTGTAAAAATTTTACGGAGAATTTTTTGTAAAAATTTTATCGAGAATTTTTTGTAAAAATTTTATCGAGAATTTTTTGTAAAAATTTTATCAAAAGTTATTTTCCAAATATTTTGTCAAAAATTATTTTCCAAAAATTTTATCGTAAATTTTTTGTAAAATCTTATAGAAAAATTTGTCGAAAATTATTTGTAAATTTTTACCGAAATTTTTTTGTAAAAAATTTATTTTTAAAAATTTTTTCGAAAATTATTTTCCAAAAATTTGTTGTAAAATCTAATAGAAAATTTTTTGAAAAAATTTTATCAAAATTATTTGTAAAAGTTCTATAAAAAATTTTTATTAAAATTTATCGAAAATTTTTTATAAAAATTTTATAAAAAATTTTTTGTAGAAATTTTATAAATTTTTTTTTGTAAAAATTTTATAAAAAGGTTTTTGTAAAAATTTTATTAAATTTGTTTTTTAAATTTTATAAAAAAATTGTATAAAAAATTTTTTTGCAAAAATTTGTTGTAAATTTTATCGATAATTTTTTGTAAAAATCTTATCGAAAGATTTTTGTAAAAATTTTAAAGAATTTTTGTTTTGAAAAAGGACATTCCAGCAATCTGTACGGACTCCTCTAATGTCTATTGACTGCTCCAGACTTATATACATCTTTGTGGCGGATGTTGGGCTTAAATTTTCTGTATTTCTTCTAGTGCCTTGGCAAAGTTGATTTCAACCCCAACACAGACGGACATCGCTTAATCAACTTCTCTAGTATAAGGATTCTGAATATACATATATACTTTATAGGGTCGGAAATGATTATTGTAGAAATTACACACGGTATGACAAACCTTTACCCTTTCCACATGTGGTGAACGGTATAAAAAATTAAATGAAATTTATAAATAGAAAAATTTCTAAATATTACTTGCCATTACAAGCTTAAATATGTAAAATGAAATCTTAATAGTTTTTCATAAATATAATTTAAAACTCGGCTTGGCCTGAGAAAATATTTTTTCTTATTCTTATTTTCCCTTTTAATATCCATTAATGCCATTTTCAATAGTTGCTTTTATTAATGCTTTGCATTTTCTATTTAAAAAAAATCATATCTTCTTTTGTCCAAAGAAAGATATGGATTTGAAATTGTTTGTGATTGAAATGGCAGATATGTATTACTAAAAGGACTACAAGGACAACAAAGTCCTGTATAGCTTTTATATTATTTCAAACGTATTTAATAAGAAACGTGACAAAACAGCCAAGAATAAATAAACCGAAAGACATGCTTTCATTATTTCTTTCGTGTGTAGTGAAGAATATATTTTTTAACCTTGAGGTTCATTGTACATAAATACTTAAAAAATTGTGGTTATGTTAAGGTACTTACCAAGAAGACTATAAATCTAGTTCGAACACCGTCACCTATCAGACGCGCATCTCATCCATGGCCGCCTGTGGCACTTGTTGTTGTAGGTGTGACGTTGCACCCGTTGTAGATGGTGTTGCTGTCATGCTTATATTATCTATCGCCGTAACATTATGTGAATGAGTATGGCCGTGATGATGTGAATGACCTTTAGAGGATGGTGCACTGCTTACTCCGCTACTACTGCTGCCATTAGAAGGTGTCTGATCTATTAAACTAGAACCGCCGCCTATATTTATACCACTATTACCACTTCCACTACCACTACCACCACTGCCACTTCCACCTCCCCCGCTTGAACCACACTGTGTTGTGGTTGAGGACGCAGTTCTCGTGGGTGGCCGTGGCGCTCGTATGTGATGTGACAAGGTTCCCAGACCGGTCATTATACTACCATTAGGATGATTTTTGTTCGATTGTTGTTGCTGATATTGTAGTTGCGGTGATTCTAAAAGTAGATATTAAAAAAAAGAAGATTTAATAGAAATTCCTCATTTTACTTATAGTAAAAATATAGCTTACAGGTAAGCAGTTTTATAAGAGAAGGAAGAAAGTCTTCTTTAAACTTGTTGTATGTTATAAAAATCTAGCTAAAACCCAGAGCGCGGGGTTACCCCTTTCATAATGAAATACACAAAAAAGTGTAAATTTTTTATTATATACTAGCTGTGCCCGCCACTTCGTCAGCGTTCTTGCAATATTTTGTTCGATTTTGCTTTGAAAGCAATCCGCACCAAAGACCCTTACTTTTTTAGTGCTTCGTTACGGTTTGTGTATTTACTTTATACAAAGTCCCTGCTAAAATAAGTAAATACATAAACCATAACTGAAGTACTAAAAAAGTAGTGCTTCAGGTATGGTTTGTACACAGAAAAAAATATTTTCACCAATTAAAGGTTATAATTGTTTTCAGATTAATTTGTAATTAAATAATTAATTAATTAATTGTTTCAATTATTTGTTTAAATAGGATTTTTTTGTTCTGTTTTAAACAAATATACATATAGTTAAATCAATTAAAAAATTAATTGAAATTAAATTTAAATTTTAATAATTGATGCAAAAATTTTTTTCTGTGTATGTTATTTCTCGGGCAATTTTTGTTCAACTACTTTCATTGATAAAGGGGTCACTCACACAATTCGAAGGCTCTCCTCATTATAGCGCTCTAGAAACGTTATGATGAATTTTTACTTTACATGCGATGTAGTGTAGGCTGCTATAGCTTTCAAATAACCACAAATTAATTTCTATATGCATTCATAGAGAAATAAATGATTTAATTATTGGTTTGCAAAAGTTTTATTAATTATTTTATAAACATATACTACGACGTTAATTTTTCTAAAAGTTTAAAGTTTTTAAAGTCATAGAAAATAAATATATAGAAAATTTATTAAAAACAACCTTGAGCTCAACATGATTTAATAGAGGCATTGTAAAATAAATTTATACTAAAATGTTTATTCTAATAGAGTTTATAACAAAATTTTATAGCTGCTCGTATGCAATTTTATTACCCCCTAAAGTTAGAATTCAACGTAAAGGAGAAAAAACTTAAACACAGACACACAGAAGCAAATTGCAAATTGGCTTTTTGCAACTAAATTACTCATGAGCCCAGCCCCGTGTGTACATGGCTGGTACAGTAAAACGTAAGAAAATTTCATGAATTTTATACTTAAAATATATTTTTAGTATACATAATTTTAATAAACATAATTTTATAATTCTAAAATAATTTCATACTCCTTAACAACATTTAAATGGGCAAAATACTACAGGTAAATGGTATGTTCTTAAGTAATCGGATAAGACATAATCATAAACTTTCTTTTTAAAATTGATTTCTTTATAAGACATATCACCCCGTCTCAACTAGCCATCTATTTGAACAAGACATAAAAATGACCCCGGCAGAACGTATTAATATGTTCATGTTGTTATAGGTGACGAATTCGTGTTATGTACTGATTAACCATAGTTTTCTGTTTTTCATCAATGTTGTTTAAATGCTTATGCCAAAGCAGATAGTACAGTTAAACAACAGATTTGAAAATAAAACTATCATACTAAAATCAAGGCGTTAGCCCAGCTGACTGGTTTTCCCTCTTTTTTTTTTTGCTAATGTCTTGTCAAAAAGGCATTGTTTTATATCTATCTGCTAATAGCATGTCAAAGTTGTTGTTTTGTTGTAGTTGTTGCCGTACTCCTCGCACCTAGTATGAATTCGCCTTGACTGAAATAAAACAAGAACGTCATAATATGCTTTTATAACAAACAACAACTATGTTAAGACATGGAAAAAACATTAACATGGGCAGTCTACACTTAATACTAACATAATGTTAGTGTTATGTTAATCATTTTATGTCTAATGTAGTCGGTGGTTAAAGTTTCTATCTCTTTTGATCTTAATTTTAAATGTCCAACCACTAGTACTGAAATAAGGTAGAGTGTCAACACTAAAGTCGGCTAGATTATCTGCGTCTGGATGGATGATATGATGGATTTAGGTCATATGTTAATGCTAGACGCCTAGATCAACTACCTTCGGATTCGAGGGTACCTCTCGACTATATCACCCTTCAATTGAATTTAAATAGTTTTTTAATAATAATAGGTTTTCTTCCAGGCGAGAATTTGATGTATACCCACAACACCCACGTATACACTGACGAATCGAAGATGATGGCGTGGCGTTAGCTCAGGAACCTGTTCTTCCGTTTTTCCGCCTTAAGTGTTTGCCATATGGAAGGAATGTAGAGTTACTATAGGAGAAATGGTAGAAAGACAAGAGACTTTTTTTTTACACATATTACATACTACACACATCTTGAATTTCAGTAGTTAAATGTAAAAAGAAATTATTCAGACTGGGTCATCGATCTGATGACTATCTAGTTTGAGTTCCTGCACACTGTTACATCTTTGGGAATAAACAGTCGAATGGATTAGCCAAAGTTGGATCTGTTTTGCCTGTACCCAATGCAGTACCCGTCCCTATATCTCTTGCCAATATAAAGAAGGGTGAGGGTGACCAAATTGCACAGTTGTAAGGTCGTAAGGAAAATGTAGCCATGTTATTAGGAATTTCAGCTATTTTTTTTATTTTAAAATGAGTACTAGCACTCAGGCAATAATGCCTACCATTTAATTGTGTTAATTTGATAAAAACTTATTTTTTTGCACAGCAGATATACGAATCCGGCTATTCAAGCCAGCATAAGGGCTTAGTAAACGACGTGCAGAAACAGGAATAATATTTATAGGCTGCTTACAGTGTTAACGAATCATTGGGCCATCGGTATACATGCTACTAGGCTAGCACTGCCATACACACGTAGTTGCCGGCTACATGGTAGAGTGGAAAGGTTTTTCACTTTCTGTGCTTTCTGTGTCCTTCACTTCATTTTTGAAGTCACAAATTTCTTGCAGCAAAAATATTAGATAATCAGGCAATTAATGACTATATAAATCGTGTTACTTCCTTTGGAAAGGGGATAAGAGTATATGGTAAGACAGATAGTAAAGCTTCACTAATGGCAACACTGCAATCGTAGATGTGATTATTTATAGAACAGTGTTGCAGCGCCTCTGGTGTTGAGTAGGCGTATTAGTTTGAAGATATCATAGCCAATTTATAATATAACTTTGCCGGCGATTTATTGCTACACATGAGAAGCAGGGCCACCGCTGAGTATTGAACTCGTGACCATGCTTTAGTAATCAACGTGCTAACCACTTGAGCTACAGCATCCTATATTACGAGTATTAAGGGCAAGTCTAGGTGTACTTATTAAATACATCAAGTGAGAGAATGGTGTTGATTAATTTATTTGGATCCGCATTTGGATATTATTATCTGGATGAGAAGAAGAAATCGCCTATTCCTACTTTATAGCTATAGTGTGTAATAAGCTGCCATTTAAACCAACCAAACAGCTGCTAAATATTTTACAAATATAAGCTCTACTATAAAAATAAATAAAATAAATTTTCTGCAACACTGTAGCTGTCAAATTTTAATGAATGTGTAACTAAACTTACGATCTCAAAATAGAATATATACAACAACAACAACAACTTAAAGAATTAACTTTGGTTGTGAACATGACCTGCTTACAAGTATCATATCCATAATAATAAACAGCATATCTGAACTTAACATTGGGCCAATGTATGCGCTTTTACCTTTTATAACATGCTAAAACCACACACAATCATATTTGGTTTCATTACACTACAGCACATAATTGCAAACATATACGAGTAATTTTCCATCCATACAAACATAGTTAAAATATAATTTCACATATACAGTCCTGCTCGAATGTAGCCCGGTCTTAAAAACCTACACACACACACATAAATGTTTTCATTTACAACTCCTACAATTAACATTTGTAGCGCAATTTTCAATTTTTCCGTTAGTTATATGTCACTTTCCTGCCATTTATGTCAATGTTACGCATCATCCTTAGTTGAAGTTATATTCACTGAAAATGCATTTATTTACACACATAGCCACATACATACATACGTACTTGCACTACAACAAGAAAAATAACAGTAGCAACAGCAACATCTGTATCAGCAAGAGCATCATAATAACAATGCATTAACATGTGCTCTTTTTCTAGTGTTATACACACTCACACTCACTCATACTCACTCACACTAGTGTTAACTTTTTTCAAAATATATTGTGGTGCCCACATTTGTAAATGTGCGATAGTAACACTGTTTCCGCTTCCGTTGCACTTTGCGATGCTTTGAGTATAATTTTCTGTGTAAATTCAAATTTGATTAGTTGTCGTTATGTCAAGAGTCAAACAACCAAAACACTAACGACACATACGCATAGAGATTTCTATGTGTGCAAGCACGCATATCACCGTTGTTACATACCAGAATTAAATTATGGTATTTTAAGCAAATTTTGGTTTTAATAAATTATTTTGTTGTCTACTATTTTGTTTTCTATTTGTTAATCTTTATTTATGTAAATTTATTTGAAATTAGCTTTGTTGTCATTTTATTTTTTATGATGATTTTTTTTAGTATTTTAGTTTATTTAAAGTTATCTCAGAATTTTTAAACGGAATTATTTCCATTCTGTCTTAAATAAATTTCGCATTTTTTTTGTAATTTTTGAAAAAGTATTTTACTACTCATTTTAAAAGACATAAATAATTGTACCGAAATGCTCGCTCACTGCTCAATCATGTTTAAGAATGTACATTTTAGTTTTTTCTGCTTCTTTTTTTACATGTCTAAGGGCCTAGGAAATATTTTGTGTTTGCTCATTTATAAGTGACAAGATTTTTTATTTTTCCTTTCTAGTCAAAAGCGAATAAATAAGAAAATATTTTGCTTTTCACACAAGTGCTCACATATGAGAATTTACAATATTGATAAATTTTAATAAATGAAAAGATCGTAGAAATATGTTTGTATTAAGCATTCGCAGGCGTATGCAGTAAAAAGTGTTTTAGAAATCTCATTTATGAGAAATTTCATAAATAAACACATGAAATGAAAACGTTCATAAATGAAAAATAATTCCAATCATTTATGTAAATATGTAAAAGAGTATTAAAAAGAGTGAGCTAATACATCACTTATCACATATAAATAACACGGATATTCTTCGTTTTTCACTCTTCATGTATATATGCTAAAAAAAACAAACAGTTTCACTCATTTGTGATCGTAGAAATCTCATTATAAGAAATATCAGAAATGTTGAAATTTCAACGCTTTAAAATGTAAAATTCTGAACGCTAGAATTCCAGTCGTCAATACCAGCAAGTACATGACTAGGAAATATTCACGCAGTAATAGAACTTTTTAAATTTTTGTGACACGGACTTATTGAAAGCACAAAATTCTTCTCAAATCAGTCACAAGTTACGAATGCATTTATGTATGTATTTTTTTGACAGTCACATGCCGGTTCTCTTAACCATTATTATTTAATTATTATTGTTCACCAATAAAAAAGAGATGTTTTCTTTAACTGAAGCATCGGATTAAAATAGTTTTATTTACAGTTGCCTTCACCTAACTTAACTAATAGCAGCAAATTCAAATCTTCTATTAACTGTGGGGAACCCTATTTAAGGTTACATTGCGCTTGTCGGATATTCGGACAGAAAATTATATACTGTTTGTTCTTTGTCCTCCAGGCACAGTCTGCTTGGAAGAGGCTACTGCGATTTTCATCTTGATTAGATGCTACTTGAAGTTTCCAAGACCTATCAACAACGTAGTTATCCAGCTTAAGGTACTTCTATTATATCTCAGCAACTTACTGGCCTTCCTACCCATGGGCTCTTTAAGCACCATTCTAGCCTGCCTACATGTAGTGGCTTCCATCCACCATCGGATTATGCCATTACCTAGCTCTACTCTATGTTCTGGTCCACAGAAATTCACAGCAGATCCCCCTAGTTGCTAGTTGTCTGCCGCTTCATTCCTAACTGTCCCTATGTATTCTTTAAACCACCTTCAATATTACCTCAATAACCGAGGCACATCTGTTAAGTTTTAAAATACATTCCAGTACTAGTTTGTAGTACCTCATTCGTTTTATAACCGACTGGTGGTTCAGTGCAATGAGAATCTTTCTTCAATGTATCCGACATTACAGGAGGTGACCCAACGCATGCAGCAGTCCAAGCAATTCTGACTGGTAATCGGAGATGTACGCCGCCAAACGCAGACTACAGAACAGGTTCAACTCAGCTGAGTATAAACCTGCTCCTGCTCTACCGCCCATATGAGAACCATCGCACTCATTGTGTATAACGCCTTCCGCAGTGAGTGTGCTATACAGTCTTTCGACTATTTTTCTTCTACTCATGCATTCCATCGGAATTTGAGCTTCCCTAACCTCCTTACTAACTAGGTCCAGAATGCTCTTATGTCCGATGTTCGATCTTCATACGCAAAGCTTACATTGCATTTGACATTGCTGTTGACCTAATGAACAAGTCCAACGGCAGCAATCCCAAGATTGCCTCAGTCGCTTGTGTTGGAGCCGTGAGCATTGCGAGATTCTCCACTTACAGAATCCTTTTTGCTTTCCGTATCTTCATTTCAATGTGTTCGTTCCAGGTAAGTTACTTATCCAGAGTAACGCATATATAATTCATTTTTCCTTGACGCATTGATTTCCGATCCGAAAAGCATTAAGAACCCAACCTCTATACCCCCTCCCCCTTGTCAGGTTAAGAGCATAGCGTCAGATTTGCTAGCATTTATAGTTAGCCCCTGTTCATTGCACCATGTCAGGGTGGTTAAAAAAAAGTTTTCGACCTTGACGACTGTCAGAATATAATTGTTATTAAATTAATCTGAATTATATCTATATGTCTGAATTATATTTCAAGCTATAGCGAGGTTATGTTTACATTTTATTTATCCACTTAAATCATAAAAAAGTTCAGTGGCATTTTGCGAAGTTTTTTAGTTTTTTTTTTAATGACTTTGTTACATTTAAGGAGCGACATATTAATAAGAATTTTCAAAGAAATTTAAGGTTGTACGTAACAGTTCGTGTTTAGACATAAAATTAAGTTTAACCACATTACAGCTATCAATCTGGCAGATATTGGCAGCCGCATTACCAACTTAAAGTGTTATAGTGCTTAAAGCACACTTCCTTTATAAACACAATTTGACAACATAACATACATAACATCATACATATATATACATATTTTTATTGCCTTGTCATTATGTCAATGTTATATCGGCAATAATGAAAAACGTTTTAGTGTTAACATAAATTTGGCATACATATATGCGAGAATAAAGTCAGTCATACACTAAAGTATGTATGTATGTGTTTGTGAGAACATAAAAAATGTCAAATGTTTAAATGCGAGGGTTGTGCGGCTTCATTTTTTAGATTTATAAACATGTTGGTGAAATTTAAAAAAGCTTAGCTAAATTCTAAATACAACCCTCGTAGTTATAAAGACACATCCATATTGAAAGTTTACATCTTAGACATCAATTTGTTACAGCAGTTTCTCGTACGCAAAGATTTAAAATCAACGTTTACACGAGAACATTACGTAAATTTGAGTTCAACATGAGGATGATGATGAAAATTACTGAAATGTATTTGTGTGTGTGTGTTTAAAATCACACGTATTACATAGACTTATTACATATATACATACATAAATACTAAACCTATTACCCGTATGCAAAAATTTATGCAAAAATCTAAGCAGGATTTATTTTCATTTCATAAACGTATTTTGTGTGTCGTCTTGTTTATTTTATATTCGTTTAGAGACACTATGGCAAAGACAAATGTTGAGACACACAACTACATACACAGTTTGGAATTATCGTATGCCATTCTCTAACAAGTTTATGTTGCTGATGATGTTGCATTGTATTTTGTTAGGAAAATTTAATAAAAGAAATAGTAGATGGCAAGTTGAATAAATAGTTTTGAAATTTATTTGCAACTGGAATAGTTGTAGTATCGTTCTGTTTTTGTTCTTTAATTAAGACTTTTGTAAACTCGTAATATTGGATTAAACTTTTTCTTTCTTTTTAATTCATATCTTTATACGAATATATCTTTAATATAGGTAAGTTAGGTTAGGTTCGATTAAGAGAGGATCACACATAATTATATGTGTACAGATTCAACAGACCATTACTGATCCATTGTGATTCCTCTGATATTCCCCACTGGCCATAGCTATGTTCTAATCAATTCCCCTAGGGTAGTAATATGGGTTAGTTAGATTAGGTTTAGTTAGGAAGGGCTGTGCAGATGGAATGTCACTCCCACTCGGAGACATGTGAGTGGACATTGTGATTCCCCGTCTTATTTCTAAATCTTAGTTGTTTCTTATGCATCCTGTTAGTTAATACTTAGCCACCTGATTTTCCTGATTTAACCGAACCATCTTAAAATTTGCATCCAAACATGTGCTTAGCCCATTGTGAATTCTTTCGCCTAACTTAATAAGTCTGTGGCTTCATAATACCGTGCAGTGATAGCTTTTTATTCCTATTCATCCTCGCACATCGTACAGCATTCGGATATACCGTTAAGCCGATCTAATAGTTCTTGCCCAAATGGCACAGTTGCCAGTGAGTACATCTAAAATAACTAGAGTCTTTGGTGGGAGTCAAAACCACAAAACTCAGACTGATAGAGTAGCACACTATCTACGAGCCTACTGGAGCATCCTATATCTTTAATATAATTAAGCTTAAAAAAAAATATTTAAAAAAATTTATTGCTCTAATTACTTTTTTTTTAAATATTAATTAAAATTTAATTATATAATTAATTGATTCAATTATTTGTTTAATTTGGATTTTTTTTGTTCTGTTTTAAACAAAATATATATTTGAATCAATTAAAAAATTAATTAAATTTTAATGTAAAACTGATTAAAACCTTTAATTGGTGCAAACAATTTTTTCTGTGAATGACTAACAATTTACTGATCATGGTTGCTGCTATCGTTCCTTCTCCAGCGTTACCACTAGATACTAATGTAGAAGCGCATATTTTACAGAAGAAAAATGGAGCCAAACTACATTTTTTAATATTTTATTAGAAAATTATATGGGGGTAACAGCAAGTCTGGAGCGCGCATTGCTAGGGTCGGGGTTTTAGTGTTATCAACTTCACGTTGCAGCAGCAACCAAATGGCAAATTACAACGTCATATTTTGACAAGCATCAATTTGTTATGTTATTTACCAGACATGAGAAGATTCAATTAGAATTAATTACAGGTAATGTGTAATTGTATATTTTCAATTACAAGTAATTATAATTTAAATCAGGGACTAAAGTCAATTAAAACTACTTGTAATTAGAATGTAATTGGAAATTTTCAATTACATGTTACAAGTATGTCATTCTTATTAGGCAATAATCATTACTTTCAATTGAAAGTAATGATTATTGCCTTAAATTCCTGCTTAAAATCCCTGCCTTTAACAGACTTGGGAGATGTTAATTACAGTTTGTGATTAATTACACATCCAATTAGGCAATTATATGTAATTGCAATTTTTTAATTGTAATTGCAATTTTTCAATTATAATTGCAATTTTTCAATTACGATTACATTCAACTATTTGTAATTGTAGTTGAGATTTTTTCAATTACGCATTATATGTAATTGACAAATTACAATTACAAGTACAATTATATAAATATTTGTAATTTGTAATTACAAAATTCCAATTACAAGTAATTGTAACTTATAAAAATTCATTTTTTTCAAATTTTACATTACATGCGTTTATAGCATTTTTTAAGAATTTAATTAAATTTTATTCAATTGCAAGTAATGATTATTGAATAATTACAATTACATACTTGTAATTGAAAGTTTCCAATTGAAATTACTTGGAATTGAAAATGTTCAATTACAAATTACCTGATTTAAACTAAAATTACTTGTCATGTGTAATTGATTTATATTCAATTACACAATACCTGTAATTTTATTTGTAGTTGAAATATAATTGTAGTTGAAAACATGTCTGGTTTGTAAAAGTGAATGTTTGTTATACAGCTTCTTTTCATTTTCGACTTAAAATTTAACAGCTTTTTTAATGGGAATTTTAAATTAACTTGTTAACCTATTCATAAGTTTAGCTGACCATATGATTGAATCCCGCTTTGACAACTGATAATTGTCATAAACAATTATTCATTACCAATTGCAATGAATTGCTTCCATGTTAAAAGCAAATTGAGTTTGTTGAAGTGCATGAATATGAATTTGAAGAGTTTGAAATTTGTAACATTTTTAAGGCAGATGAGAAATGCAATAGCGATGAGTTTATATGTAGAAAATGGTTCTTTATGATTAAGTGACGCTGAAAAGCAACAAATGAATAGTTATGGTAGTGATAGTGATAGTAAGAGTAGTGGAAGTGTTGTTGTAGATCGCTTTTAAATTATGATGCTATTTCCGTTAATGTTATGCATTCTAATCAACTTCCGCTTAATCCTAAAACACACACACACACACTTGCAAAAACCCTGCACATAAAATCAACTGCCATTTTTAATTTCAAATAAACAGTTTTCACAGCAATGCACTGCTCACTCTGCTCACACGAACACATGCTCAGCGGTGAAGTACAAGTACGAGTATGTTTTTAAATATAAAAACAGCAGCGGAAAAACTACAGCCGCCATTTTGTTGTTTTGCATAAGTGTGTTGCTACTACACGCACAATGCGAATGAGCGTGTAAATGCGTGTGTTTGTTTTCATTCTGCTGCATTTGTAGATAATAAAGTTTAGTTTGTGTAAATTTCTATGTGCGTTAGTGTGTGTATTTGATTATTTATGCATGGAAATGCTTTTTTTTACTGCGGCTATTTTTCAACGGAACATATAATTTTTGTTTAACTGGAACAATAAATGTTAGCGACACATGTCTAATTTGTCATTGCTGCCCGGATAAGGCAGAGAATCGATTTTTTTTCTTCTCTTTATTGAAAGGATGTTGATAGGACTAATATTAGGATTTGTGGTAGGTAGTATTTTACTGTCACTGACTAATTTTGTTTTATTTTCAACAATTGTTTCGTTATTAATGTTAATTATGGAAATTTGTCAACCGTTTTAAAGGCTGCTGGTTCAAACAAAAAAAGAAAATAAAATAAATTTAAAATTTTAGCTGCAAAATACTTTACTTTGTTGAGAAATTTATTGGACAAATTGCCAAAATAATTGTTGAGGCATGTTTGTGTTAAAAGATAATGGATAATATTTTTGTCATTAATAGTGGTCGCAATTCTAAAAATAATTAGAGCATCGGAAAATAGATGGTATAAAGTAGTTTTAAATTAGTTTTAAATTAGTTTGTATCAGCACTAAGAGAAATAATATAAATTAATTACATGCAAAATAGTTATTAGATAAATTGAAAGGCACAACTTTAAGGAAAAAAAAAAAAAATACAATGAAAAAAATAATTACAAATCCTTTTTTATGTAAAATGAAATGTTTTATAGAGCTGCGAAGACAAAAACAGAAAAGCGTCTGTTGCAGAACAACAGTAACCAAAATTTTTATATTTTGGCTAATATTAAAACCCCTAAACATAATAAATAAATGTATTTTAAAACAAATTTTGTATGAAAAATTTGTTTTAAAATAAATTTCAAATATATTTTATTTCATAGCTATCCCCTGTACGCTTCGCTACACCCATCCACAAAAAATACACTAAGCACTTGGAAGAAAAGTATGGCCAATCTTTAACTCGAAAACTCACGCTATTCTGACGACAAAAATGTTTCAGTTTATATGCCACTGTTCATATGCCCACTGTTCACATCTAATATGTTTTTACTAGATTATGCACATTAATATGAAGGTATGTGCAGATTTTCCAGACTCTTTATATTGTAGTTCTCTAGGTGGGCTATATTAATTTTTCACTTTGTATGGGACGTACCACGTACATACTAGACGTGGCCTGTGTTTGATTAGAATATGCACATTAGTATGTCGTTTTAAGAATCTATATATTTTAAGAATCTACCTATTGCAGATCTCCAGGTAGACGATAATAATATATCACTTTGTATTGGAGGTACCACCCCTACTACTCCAATCTAGTCTGTATTTTTCTAGACTATGCACATTAATATAAGTGTTACTTGTGCAAAGTCTCAAGACTACTTATTGTAGTTCACAAGGTATACGATAATAATTTTTCACCTTATATGGGAGGTATCACGCCCAATGTCCAATCCAGTCTGTGTTTTGTTGGTAGCTTGAAATATCTGTTATCACTTTTGTGATATTCAACTTTATTATTACAAATATAATATAAAGATTTAGATTTTTTTGTTAAAATTTTACCGAAATTTTTTTGTTAATATTATATCGAACATTTTTTGGTTAAAATTTTAAAGAAAATTTTTTTGTCAAAATTTTAGAGAAAATTTTTTGGTACAATTTTAAAGAAAATTTTTTGTTAAAATTTTATAGAAATTTATTTGGTAAAATTTTATAAAAATGTTTTT